>JARSSU010039194.1:0-75520 GCA_029619165.1 Eurosta solidaginis
AAACGTAATCAGCGAATCACTCAAAAATTTGATTTTTTTAGAATAGTTCGACACTCTGCGTAATCATGAGTACTCCTGTATTAAGATTCAAGCAATGCGCTTGTTCTTTCTGTTGTCGAGTTACTTCGATAAAGGACAACTTTTCTTCAGCGGATAAGGTGCTTTAGAATATACACGCAGTAGGTATGCCTATCGTAAGAGGCGACGAAAATACTTAATGGTTCAGGGGTTGTGTAGCGCAGCCCTTCTAAGAGGTTGTCAGTGCAATTTATACCTTCTCCAACCCATTTTCAACCTCACCTACCCGTGGCGAATCCTGTTTCATTAGCAACCGTCTCTGGCGACCCCAAGTTCCTCATGGAAGTAGGGTGTGGGAGCGGGATGGCCTATAAGGTTCAATGCGGTCTTATTAAATCGTTCTCGAGATAATGGGCTTGTTCATTAATGGTGCCTGTTACCAGAACGTGTGGGACTATATCCGGCAAAGGAACATCAACATCGATAACACTCCCCAAAACCTTCGAGGAGTATTTTTTATCGATGCAACAACCACAACAACAACTTCGTTCAAAATTTGGAGATATGTATATCCCATTGCGTGATACAACGATAAACAAAAGCGCTTATCTTGAACTCTTCAACACTTTGCAATCGTTCGAAATTCTCCTTTAAGTAGTTTGCCTTGTATTCACCTTTGGTTACTAAGCCTTTTAAGAGTTTTTGTGACGTATTACATAACGCGACCTTTGTTTCTGATTTCCTCGAAATTAGTGAAATAAAATCATCACTTCTTTTGACTCATCAACTTCCGTTTTAGGTTTTGTGATTTAAGTTATTGTGGTGAATTTTTCTTTCTCTGCCGTCGCCATTGACATTATTTTGTTACGTAATTTTTTGCTACTGTTTTGTTTCAAGCACTTTTTAATGTTTTGCGTTAATGAATTTACAAATCATTTTATTTGTTATTCTTTGCGGTCATTGAATGCGTTTGCGGCTCCATTGGGGGTTCAACAACTTCTGCAATTTAGCTTTTCTGTCGTTTTTTTTTGGGAATTTAAAGGACAACTGGTTGAAACAAGTATGCTTGCATTGTTATTGTAGGTAAAGGTGTCTTACACTTCTTCATAATATCATGACATTAAGAAAACAAACCTTCGATGATGGGGTTTCATCAAATGAATATTATTCACCAAAATTTTGGAAATAACATTCTAAAAGATGATTCAAATACACATTCTTAGTTCCTGGTAAGAGCTATATATCTTTTAGTTTTGGTAGCATTTCGTATTTACGTCAATTTTCATCAGCAATAATTTTACAAAAAAATGAAAAGTAAGCCTTAGTGTATGCTAACTAGAAAGTTCGACGTAGTCATAACAATTCGTTCCTGAAATGACCTTGCGACTACCTTTCCCAAACAACTGAATCTATATCCGTAAAATACTCTCAACATGGGAAAATAAAAAGGTGCAGAGTAGTGAATTGGACGCTGCAACGTTATCGCTTTCAATCTCTGACTTGCCTTCACAGGCTAGACTCAGAAGATGCTAGTACCGTTACATATCGCGTTCATATCAACCCTGGAACTGCCCTAATTGGTACAACTCCTCTAAATCTGAAGAACGTGTGTTTTCCGTTAAGACACGTATATACCAAGAACAGGAAAAACAACCTTTGATGAGTTCCTTTGCTTCTGCTACGCCAGGGTGAGCTACTTTATCAAGCCGAGCTACTTTATCAGGCGTCTTGTTATTAAAGCGACCAGTCAGATTCAGTATTTACGATGCTGGCACGTGAATCTGATGAATCAACCGGTTATCCGAGAACACTGTTATCCTATATTCTCTACTTTCCGTAACCAGTGGTACGTTAGCTAACTTGCAGCGGTTTCTCCCAACTAAGTTGAGGTCCTCTGCTCCCAAAACCCAATGTCAATGGCATACGAAGCCCTTAGACTTTTATTCGTTGTACTATCTTTATATTGGCGTAACAGCTCACTATCATCCCTCCTTCGAAAGTCGCCCTTCGCATTACGAAAACGAACATAAATCGGAGAAATTTTCTCTAGAAAATACCAAGAGCCATGTCATCTTCTCTCGACCTCGTCCATGATTTGGAGCCATAAATCAGAACAGGTTTGATGAGCAACTTGTAGAGCGTGATTTTAATGAACCGAATTTTTCAAATGCTTACTTAGTCCAATGTGGCACTTTTTGGATTGACTGAATCACTTACTCTGAAACTGGGAGTTGCATGGATACGATTGTCATCGGCAGTGTTGCACATTTGTTCATCTTCACAAGTGTATTAAGCTGTGTGGAAACTGGAATGTAGAATTTCAGACCAAATTTCATATTCCCCTCATCTCACCTAGTATGAAAATTAAAAGCGTGGTTAGCCTCGCAGATATTCATAGGGCATATAAAATCCAATTTTTTTTAAGATATGCGAGTAGTGAACATTGATTTCAATGTCTTGTTAGTGATTGTTGTTGTTGCTTTCACCAGGCATCTGCTGAAGCGCGTCCTTGCTGGGGCGCCCCTTCTTCAAAACTTTGTATAAGCATACGAAGCCATCTAGGATTCTATGTCTCTGTATTCTACTATCTGTATTGACTGAATTAACATCAAACTCGTCCTATGTGACAAAACAATCTAGATGACTTAGTCTTTGGGCTTCAGTAGAAGGTTAGTTGAAGCTAGTGATTTTCGCTCTATTTGTAACTAAAAGCTGTTATATCTTGAGATTGTAACAATTAGCTCTGAGATCTTCTCCAATCAAAGCAGTATCTTTAGCACTCCGTGAGAAGAATTATGCATGATGATCGCGTTAGGATACACACCTGGTAAAAGAACTGATCTGGATAGGCCTCCACATTTAGATTCCTCTTCTTTTGAATAGTATGCTGTCGAAAGTTACAGCTAGAGGAATGATGGCAAGATAGTGCTGTATGTAGGCTTCTCTGCAGGTGTTCTGTCACCTCCTTAACTCTCAGTTTGCAATTTACTCTGAAGGGGTCTCTTTGGTACAAAACGCGACTATGAGTGCCTTAACCGTTAATATTTACTTTTAAAAAAGTTTGAAGGTGATGCCGAAAGAATTGCTAGCCTCAACTGGAGGAATGGGAACACCAGCGTTGCTGCAAGGTAGGGAAGCAAACCAAAGGCATGTAGAAAAGAAAATGAGAGGAGAGGAATGGAAAGGAGAGGGAAGAAAGAAGTCAAAGCCGTAGCCGAAAGGAAGCCCGCACCGAAACTGAATTTGTTGTCTTAGTGACAAGGGATTGTTATCAACGAGCTATCGGTTTGTTAAATGTGTGTTATCGATGAGATGTAAACGATTTATTAGTTTGTTGTTAAAAATTAATCGAAATCTTACCGAAAACTTATCGATTTAAAATAGGGAAGTTATAAATTTTTTATTAGGGACTACTAGCATTTAATCGATTTGTTATCGAAAGTTTTTCGAGTTGTTATCAAAAGTTGATCAATTTGGTTTAGCAAAATTAACGATTTTTATCGGAATATTACCAATTTATTTTCAGCATGTTATTTTTTTATCGACGGACCATCGGTTATGAAACAGTTAATGATAAAACTTCATTATATATCAATGGCACATCTCTAACCCGGCCATAAAAAGTCGATAAGAAACCAACAAAAAGACGTTCCCTCAGCGATAAACAAATTGATAACTGGACAATAGTTATTGGCTGTCGATAAGAAGCCGATAATTAGTCAAAAAACTTCCATATAAAAATCCGACGAACTTACTTACTTAATCGGCGCTTAACAGTTTAAACGGTTATGGCCGTCCAACAAGGCGCGCCAGTCGCTTCTTCTATCTGCCAACCGGCACCCATTGGTCACACCAAGGGAGTTTAAATCATTTTCCACCTGGTCCTTCCAGCGGAGTGGGGGCAGCCCTATACCTCTGCTTCCAAAGGCGGGTTCCGATAGAAACACTTTCTTGACCACAGCGTCATCTTTCATTCGCATAATATGGCCTAACCAGCGCAACCGCTGCGTTTTAATTCGCTGGACTATGTTGATGTCTGCCAGCTCATCATTAAATCTTCTACGATACTCACCATCGCCAACTCGTAGAGGCCCATAAATCTTTCAAAGAACTTTTCTCTTGAACACTCTCCAAATGATTTCTTTATAGTAAGTAACTTCTTTTGTGGTTTAACCTCAACTCCTGGGTGAGTTCCAGTTAACTTAAAAAAATTTGTTTCCTAGACGTTCACTTGCAAGTTTACACATCGAACAGTCTATTGTGAGTGAGTAAAAAAGTATGTCCAAAAGCAGATTTAATACAAATTCTAAGCAAAACTCTTGATGTCCATTTCCCATTTTCTATCATTTCAGGAAACTAAACACAAATCTGATATGACTCCTTAACATTTACTCACTGACTGCTATTTTAGTTGAGTCATCCTAAGTAAGATACAATTTAGATATAAGTAACAGAAATCCAGTGGTAACTGAGCTGTAAGCTGTGATTTTATCAACTCGACTTGACAAAGTGTTAACATGATTATGGATGGTTGTTAATTTTCAAACCTTGAATTATCGACCAATAAAAATCTAAACACAGATTCACTTTCAATGTTCTGCTGCTAAAAGAATTTATGTGGAGAATAGAAGACGATAAATATGCCTGTGAATGATGTCAGCAACAGAAGTGCTTGGGAGCTTATATGAGGTGATTTTTTAAAGTTTTTTTTTACGTGTTGCGATTTAAGTATTGTATGTAGAAAAAGTGGTTTCATATGAGTGATGTCGATTCGGAAGCCTACTTCAACCCTAAAATTAAACTTCTTTGAGACAATTCTTAACTTTACTTCTGTTTTTGACCTACCGGGATCCTTCAGAATTGGACAACAGTTTGTGACTCAATCACGAGTAACATCTGATTGAATAAGACCAAGGATATTTTGTATAAGGACTACGTAACAGATTGGGTCGTTTTATTAACCGATGTCGCGCCATCGATTTTTCGATAGGATTTGGGCTCAGGAAAAAAAGTTCCACTACGCATACCCAAAAAAAATAATTTTCGAGCCTGCGAAAAAAATGGCGAAAGGGTAAATTTTTCGACCGAAAGTCTCCCCAAAACCCAAAAAATATTTTTTTTTCAAAAAACTGTTATCGCAACGTTTCACGTTTTTTACCCTTTCGCCATTTTTTTTCGCAGGCTCGCAAATTATTTTTTTGGGTATGCGTAGTGTGAACTTTTTTTTCCTGAGCCCAAATCCTATCGAAAAATCGATGGTGCGATATCGGTTAACTTTCGTCCATACAAATCGACCCGACGCATTAAGTAATCTTGGAAAACCAGGCGTTTTGGGATTATCTCTCAATTATTTGGGGGTTCTTTTCGGAATCTTTTCATAATCATTTTAAACATATTTTTCGATTATTTCGGGAACAATTTTCGGGATAACTTTATGTCCATTTTAGGATCACTTCAAAATCGTTTTGGGTATAATTTCGGGAAATTTTCTGGATTATTTCAAAATAGTTTCGAGACTATTTGGGAATTGTTCATAATCATTGCGGAACTATTTCGCACCATTTCGATACTATCCGGAATTTAGTTTTCTCGAGATTAATATTTCCAGATTATTTTGGGATCGGGAACTCTGATTTGGTGATTGTTAACGGAATAACTTCGGGGATATTCCAGACAGCTTCTGGAGTGTTTTGGAAAAATTTCGAAATTATTTGGGGATATTTTTGCTTATATATTATTGGCTTAAGGTGATTTCGGAATTATTTCCAAGAAAGCTTCTGGAATACTTCGGAAAATATTTCGGAACTTATTCGAAATAACTTCAGATGATTTGGGGATTGTTTTCCGGAATAACTTTGGGCCTATTTCAAGACAGCTTCTGGAGTATTTTGGAAAAATTTCGAAATTATTTGGGGATATTTTTGCTTATGTATTTTTGGCTTTAAAGTGATTTCGGAATTATTTCCAAGAAAGCTCCTGGAATACTTCGGAAATATTTCGGAACTTATTCGAAATATTTCAGATGATTTGGGGAGTGGTTCCGGAATAACTTTGGCTACTTCAAGACGCTTCTGAAGTATTTGGCAAAAATTTCGAAATTATCGGTGATATTTTGCTTATATATTATTGGCTTAAAGTGATTTCGTATTATTTCCAAGAAAGCTCCTGGAATACTTCGGAAATATTTCGGAACTTATTCGAAATAACTTCAGGATTGTTCAATATCATTGCGGCACTATTTCGCTCCCCGTTTCGATACTATCTGAAAGCTTTTTTTCGACATTACTATTTCGGAATTAATTTGGAATCGGCAGCTCTTAAGATGACTTCGGGATTATTTCCGCAATGATTTGGGGACTATTTTAAAGAGAGTTTCTGGAGTATTTTTGGAAAATTTCGAAATTATTTCGGAATGTTTTGGGATTCGATTAAGATCATTTCGTAACAGGTTCACGATAGTTTCGTTATTGTTTTCGGGATAACATCAAGATGCTTTTTTGTCACCATTTCGATATCATTTTGGGACTATCTAAGGCGGTTTTAGGGCTATTCGAGATCAATTTGGAATAGTTTGCGCGTTGTGGGTTGGAATCAAATCGGGAATTTTAGAAAACAGTTTTTGGGGATCATTTCCAGACTATTTAGTGATTACTTTGGGATTATATCGATTACTATAGGGCTATCTTAGACCATTTTTGGTTTGGTGCTTCGAATTTCGAAAACTTTTTGGGGGACTGTAGTAACTTTTATTTGAGGACTACTTTGGGGCATGTCAAAACTAGTTTAAATATGATCTACGAAGTATTTCGGAATAAGTTTGAGATTGTTTTCAAGATAATTTCAGAACTATTTCAGGTTGTTGTTTGTTGGACGTTTTCGGGATCTTTTCGGAACCATTTCACGATAACTTTACTTTCAGGCATGGAGCCGTACTTATAAAAGACTTGGTTAAAAGTTTGAAGTCAATTTTGCTATTGGCGTCGCTATTCAAAAACTGACAAAAATATGTTCCATTTTGACTTTCATCACTGTACATATGCTGTATCATCAATTGCAAGTGCCTTATGATTGAGAAAAAGTGAAATAAAGTAAGTGCAATAAGAAATATTTTATGCCGCTTCGATAGTGTTTGTACTAATTTCGAACATAACTCATTTTCAAGGCCCATGCGCATGTGCGGCTTAGCCATAGGTGGTGAGAATAAAATATTTTGATTTTCTTGCCAGGCGAAGCGCTTGCACTTGTGCATGTGGTGGCTAGCAAAACGAATAGCTATAAAACTCAACTGAAATGGCAAAAATTCAGAAAAAATCAGTAGTGCACATATGAAATATAATAAATAAAATTGTATATTTATTTCTATTTCGAGTGATGCTGTGATTTCGCAAGGCCGCTTCTTCTTGTATGCTAAAGTTGCTATTAAAGAATTGCTGCTGCTTTTAATTTTATTGCTATGACTGCTTTTGCTGCTGATGATTTAATGCACTTTATCTGAGAAAACGCTTGTAAATTGTCAACTCAGTTCGCGGCCCAAAGATGAATGATGCTATTGTTGAACGTCCGTCCGGTTGATTATTTTTTGTTTGTTTGCCAATTGTAGATATAATTCATAGTTTGGACAATATACAACTTAGCAAGTAAGGGCGTCTAAGTTCGGGTGAAACCGAACATTTCCATACCCAGCTGTGCACTTGAAACGCGTGTTGTTTGCTTTGTGTGGTTAATAGTGTTATAAGGCTGCGCAATAATACATATTGTAACGAATATTGAGGAGTTGCTGATAACTATGCAGCTTCTTTCTAACATTCGAATCGCTTAATTGTCGACTAAATAACTCCATTTTCAGCATTGCAAAATGGTCTTTATTTAGACTACTTGGGAGTAGTACAATTATACTTCACTTAATAGCGTGTTTAAATCAAACTAATTAGTTATTAATCAGCTTGCGCTGCTTTTATACCCTCTGTTGAATCGCTCGCATATTTTCTCCTCAGGTCTAGACGTTTCACGCGCATGCCTTCTAGAATAGTTTTATCTCATGCTGGTTATTTAGCTATATACATGTATATCTGTAGTTTATGCTTTTCTTCTAGCCATGTGCGTGTCTCTGTGTGAGTAACAACTTCTGCTCCCGGCTGCATAATCTCTGTGTTTTCAAGCTGCTGGTTATGTGTATGGCAATATTCTTCGTTGTCTTGTACATAATTGTGGGTGCTTGCTTTAATGTCTACATGTACATAAGTGTGGCTGCTTGCTGTTTTTGTTGTTGTGATTATTTACTAACAACATAGTCATGCTAATATTCGCCACAGTATATGGTTTATATGCCAAATTTCGTTCGTGTGGGAGGTTTTTGTTCGACTTATGGCATAAGGTATTTTGGAAGAGTAACAAAAAGGGTCGGGTCACACCCATTTTCGCAATTTGTTTACGGTTTTTTCTTAGCTCAAGCCTACCACTACTAATATAGATAGGAGTCAAGTGTAGATAAATACATAGAGTTATTGCACACTTTGTTAATATTAGACCTTTAGGAAAAGTAGGCATGGTATTTAACCTATTTCGATTATCTTCACTCAGTCTGTATAATTTCGCAAAGATAGTGTCTCTGTCAAATTTCAAAGTAATATCTTTAACTACTTTATATTTACGACTTGTTAAACTTCCAAATTTCTTCTTCTAAATGTGGATCCTGTCACGCCCATATTCCAAATTTTTTGGAATTTGTATTTTGCGTCATAACACCATCCAACTACCAGCTTTCTTTAGTTTGCCGGTATTTGTTTTTAAATTATCTCATTTGTTTCCATTTTTTTAAATTTTCGATATCGAAAAAAGTGGGCGTGGTTATCGTCCGATTTCGCTCATTTCCAATGCCAATCTATTCTGGGTCCAGATAAGCCCGTATACGGAATTTAGTGATATCTCAATATTTGCTAAAAGTTATCGTGTTCACGGTCGCACAGACGGACGGGGCGACGGACATGGCTTAATAAATTTTTTTTTCGATACTGATGATTTTGATATATATCTGATGACTTTGACATATATCTATATCTATCTCGATTACTTTATACCAGTACAACCAACCCTTATCCAATCAAAGTTATAATACCCTGTGTACAAGTACAGCTGGGTATAACAACAATAAAAAAGATGATAAAAAAATTTTAGGGACTACCTTTATATAAATGGAGCAAAAAATTGAAGGCAATTTTTGCTTAATACAGATATAATCTTGTTGAATTTTGGCTAAAAAACTTTAACAATAGCTCTTGTAAAGAATTTTGGGATTTAAAACTATAAAGGTGGAGCGAATCTTTCAATTGAAGGCACACCATGTACTTGGGATTAACTAATTGATTATTAAAAATTACGCACGGCTCTACCTTTATAATTTTAAATCCCAAAATTCTTTTAAAAGAGCTATTGTTAAAGTTTTTTAGTCAAAATTCAACAAGATTATGTCTGTATAAAGGAAAATTGCCCTTCTATTTTTTGATCCTTTTATATAAAGTAGTCCTTAAAATTTTTGTATCATCTCTTTTATTTTCACTTTTTTAGTGCTGCCTACAAAAAGGCATTTGAATTTTGGGTTCTGACTCACGGCCCAAGTTTCAAAGTCTCTAGCTCACCGGGAAGTTACTTAAAAATCGATTGTAAGATTCCCCTGGTTTTTCAAGTATTTGCAGTTATCTAGTTGATCTTGATTAGCGCGCCACCTAGCGGAAAATTGTTTCTATAAGTTGTGTTGTCCACTAGGCATCTAACTAAGTGCCAAGTTTTCAAGTCTTTAGGTAAACCGGGAAGTTAGTTAAAAATCTCGATCCATGCGCCATCTAGCGAAATTTTTTTGTGACCAAATATTGCATTCTGCTACCGTGGTTCTGACTCACGGCCCAAGTTGCAGGTATTCTAGCTTACCCGGAAAGTTACTTTAAAAATCGATCGGAAAAATTCCCTGCGGTTTTTTCAGGGATTTTCAAGGATTTTCGTTTTATTCTTCGATTCGTCATCCACTTGGCGGCATTTGTTTTCCACGAATTGTAGTGCCATGACTCGCAAAACTATGTTGCTAAGTTCAAGTGTCTAGCTCAACGTGAATTTACCGAAAAAGACTTTTCCATGGGTCAAAAATTCGTATGGAAACGAGAGGGACAAACATGAAAGCGACTTAATATTAAAGGTATAAAAAAGCAATAAATATGAACATTTAAGTACTAACTTGAATATACCAAGCCACAATATGAGACAATAGCAGATGGATGTTGTATGAATATTTTTATGCCTATGTAGGCAGGATAAGCCTCCTACTGAAGTTAAGTTTAAGTAGGAGCAAACTATAAAGCGCAAAGAAGAAATATGCGTACTTAGAGTGATAAGAAAGCTAGTCTTGGAGGGGCTTGTAAACATGTAATGTAGCTGCCACGATAAGAGCTCGACTATTCTTCATTTTGCAACATATTTATTATCGCCATTTTCCAAATGTATTTTCGGATACATATAAGTATATGAATAGTGATATAGCAATTAGTGGGAAGAACTAAACGAACAATGACATTAATAGAAAACGTAGGAAAATGAATATCTTAGTTAAAAACGATGTAACAAATGTTAAGTTTCATACTACCTACAAAGGCTTGCTATTGAGTTATAACCTTTTTTTCCTTCAGAATGTCTTTGACTGGGGGTCAAATTAGCTCTGCTGCAATTCATCAGAACACTAATAAGTTGCAAAATGGCCACAGTTAATAAACGACTTGCTTCAGAACCTAAAGGGTAGGGCCCCAGTGAAAGCTTTTTGCTGATTACCTGGTAGTTGTTATCAGGAGACATTTCTGACTACATTAAAGAACGTTTACAGCGTAACCTGGCGTGTAAAGTTTTGATCTGAATCCACGTGGACTAACTGCTAACTTGGTGGTACAAGATCGCTAAAGTTGATACCAATCCTCAAATGACTATGCAAAATCAAAGAAAACCAAGAATTTCGCTATATATGGATGACGTTCGTGAGTAGATGTTTGGGGCGCATACAGAGAAGCGTGCGGGGGAGAGAAACTGTTGTGTGTTGAAAAATGTTTTTCCCAAGTAAATAAAAACAGCAAATTCCATATATTTCTTATGCATTGCCCGAACAGTTCATACCAAGATGCAATCGAGCCAACGTGCTATGAAGACGTTCGAAAAACAAACGAAATCCGCGATCCGTGATCGAAATCCACTTTTAAATCACAAAAACTTAAACTGTTGAATCCTTGAAGTCATGTGTTTACTAGCGACCATACGTACTCATTAGATCCATATTTTCAGTACTATTTTTTAAATAGTCTTGACAGATTCATGTTTATCATTTGGTTGAAAATTGGTTTTTATCCGTGATCGTATAGCACGATAAGGGGACCAGATTGCCCATGTTTCGATAAATGGTAGGTATGTCTTTTAGACTATATATTATAACTATATCTCCGCGAGCTCTCTGAGAGCACAATCTAGCCAACGTCGAGAAAAATATAGATTTAGGGCATCTAGGGTAAAGACGATGTGTAATGAGTGCGAGGATGAGTGTATGAGTACTGCCGTAAGTTAAAGAAGAAGCGCATAAGTATTTTCAAAAAGAAAAAAAAGTAGACACGAAAGACGTGAGTATGAATGCTTGAGCCACTACTCCAATGGAATTGCGCCCAATTTTACCAACAAATTCGGCGAAGTGGGACGCTCTCAATTCTGATGAATGAAAACGGTGATCGTATAACACATGCATATAGAGATTATGGAGCGAAAATTCTCTATCCTGTCTGCGGAAGGTATCAATGAAGCACCCAGAGAAGAGATGCTATTCCCTTACCCAAAAATTTGATGAGACATTGCCTGCTGAGATATTCAAACATGGCGGCAAACTGCGTTAACCGTCGCTGAAAGAAACCTTTCAACTGACAAATCATTTTTGTGTGTAGCTTCAGACCTGGTACATTCATCACAGAGTAGATTTTCGCTGTGCCAAAAACAAAGAAAAAACCGTGAAAATAATGCCACACATTTCCCACATCGTTGATTAAGTAGCTCGTTGACATCACGAAAAATTTTGGCTGCCTACATCACACCGTTTTTGCGATGGTAGCGTTGCTCCGCCTACCACACCGAAGGTCCTGGGTTCACCGCGACAAGCAACATTTTTTCGAAAATAGATTTTTTATCAATTGGAAGACAATTTTTTAGTCGGTGTTTGGCAAAGCACTCCGAGTGTATTTCTGCTATTAAAAGCTTCTCAGTGAAATCTCATCAGCCCTTGCAGATCCCGTTCGGAGTCCGGCATTAACAAGTAGGTCCTGTCCGGCCAATTTGTAGGGAAAAACTTAAGAAGCACAACGCAAGGAGAAGCTCGGCCTAAAATCACTTCGGAGGTTTGAACAATTCTACGGATGGTTCGATGTGCCTGAATTTGATATATTGGTAGCCTTTGCCTGAATTTGTATTTACGATATGTTTCTTCCGGAAATGGAAAGAAAACTAGCAGAGAAGAGAAAGAGGAAGGGAGAAAAACACTCTGAGAGAAATAGTTGTAAGACGAAGGTAGGAGATTTGGGATAGATGAGGGGAAAAGAAGTGAGTGAAAAAGATGGAAGGGAGCGAACAGACGCAGAGCAAGAGGAAGATAAATGGAGGAGTGATAAAGAATAAGGAAGAGGGGAGGGAGAGTAAGAGGTAAAAACTTCTTAACAGTTGATGCTGATAGACCAGAGTAGGCCCAACATCTGCCGGGTCGCTGTATAATATGCAATTTGTTTTTTACCTATATTTTGTGGTTTTCCTATTTTATATAGGAAGGACTGGCTCAAATTACTAATGGAAACATGTCAATTTTTTATGTAGAAGAAGTGATCTTACTGAGAATATACTTCAAATTGGTCAGCTATTTTACTTTTCACTCTCAAAAGCTTGACGTGATTTGGTGATTAAGCCATCTAATTCGAATTTTGATTTCATTTTTAAGGTTCACTTCTCCAGCTCAACGGTCCGTATGCATACAAGTTGTTAAGGTATATTTTATCAGTTAAACTTATATTGCAATTTCATATGATTGCTTAAAACGTTAACTGTTTCATTTTTAAAATGAATGGAACTTTGCTGTCAACCTGAAGTCTAATGTCATAACAATAATCAAAGAAATTTTAGTTTGAAATTTAGATTGAATATGCTTATACAGAGAGATATGTTTGTATCAACTTGTGCACTACTGATTATGTTATATAGAGACCATAGAGATTCTAAGAGATAAATATTTAGCTTGTCTGTTATCATCTCAAAGACCTCGAAAGACTTACTTCGCTTTTAACTTTAGCTATATGTTGCTTCACCATCAAAAATGACATTGTTTGTTAGTGTTGTAACACTATCTGTGCGCACACTTCAACAAATTAACAGCCATCCAGCTATGATTTTTATCAAGGCGACATTGAAAGCAGGCATTAGCGCACAATCATACAAATTTATCTGTGGACGTCACTTCACCGCGCCTGCAGCATAAGCGCCCCACGCAATTTGCCTAAACTTGCAAAGCAAAAATTGGCCCCAGGTGACAACAACCAAGACTACAACAAACAGCAAATCTTTTAGCAATTTTTTTGTTCTAATACCTAAGCCAGCAGTTAAGTAAGATATGCAGGTGCTGATCATGGAGTTGTTTTTGGGAGGGATCTAAAAAGTATTTGTACCAGTTTTGTTTGCAATATCTTTTACTTGACTTTTGTAATAGTGTGGACTTAATAAGAATTGAAAGGACCAAATAAATTTTAGAGAAAGTGACACCAAGGGACATGACACCTCCCATGTATATAAACGAAGTTTTTATACAGTATATCTGTGGAAGTATTCATGAGCCTTACAATTTGATAAAGTGTTATCTAAGGCTAACATCTAGGTACGATTAGGCTAGGTTACTGGGCCGAGAAGTTGCATTTCAGCCCGACAACTAAGGCCCTTTTCGGTCCATTATAAAGCTCTAAATGGCAAGTTACCTTTATTGTGCCAACGTTTTAAAGTTTGGATGCCTTTTCAATATCATTGAAAACGGTTACCAAGCGCAGCCAACCCCCTTCTAATTAGTGCCAGACCAATGGCACAGAATATGCTGCACACTTTCCTCCAACACAAAACATTTGTAGCTGCGGCAGTAATCGGAAGATTCGATGCCATGCCAGGAAGAATGTTGGCGGTCGCACCCTTCTTTTTCCAGTTCATCAGCCCTTCAGATACCTTGAATATACTTGTATCAGTAATCCAGTCTTATACTGATACTGAAGTTCTCTCATAGAGAGATCTGCAGAATTCAGTAATCCACTTTGTGGCTGTCAACACATGTGTCCAAGACCTTTAGCGCGACCTGGTTCTCTGAGAAAATCATCACCCTATTTCGGTAGTTAGGGGACTTTAAGCACCGCGTATTACTAACATATTATTTTGATATACGTTACAAGAGTCGGGAGATGGAAGGTGATCTTTCGTCCCAGGTACAGTGAAAAGATACCACCCCTCACCCTCCTGTCAAGCTTAGAGCCCTCAGCAAATATGTTGATAGCACCCTGAACAGAATGTCGCCTATTTGTATATTCTTGTCGTGTGGCTATGTTAACTGTGTATTTTCTAGTGACACAGTTGCTGGGAGTGCAATAATTAGAGAGTTCTGATATTGAAACTGGGGCTTTGTTGCTCTTGGTAGCAGTAGGCCATTCCCTCCATTCATCCAATTACCAGTTTCTCTAACTCGCATGGGCAGCAATAAAAGATATTTCCTTCGCTACCACAGCCAGTGGTGGTAGGTGAAAATGGTTGAAACAGAAGTGCCGCTAATACGGAGCTGCGAGCTGTGCTGGACTTTTTTGGATTTTTTGAATTTCGTGGCCTTTGTAAGTGCCGGCCACCGCAACACACAGTAGAATTGGGCATAAATTGGCTGTATATATCCAAAGTAGTATTGAGGGAAAACAGCCACGAGACACTAAAGTATACCCGATTTGCTCTATTGTCACTTCAGAGTCGTTTCCTATTCCGAATGGCACCCACATACTTGACTTTATTGTTGAAAGCTAGGATTCCGCCGCCAGCCTTGCTTTGTATAAGTTTCGGCGTTTTGTACCTTCTTGTGATGAGAACCAGCTCAGCCCTTTCTGGGTTGACACCGAGAGCTGAACTTCTTGACCAGGTTAACACCACAAAAAAATTATATAAAGGGGCAATGGGGAACACCTCCCATACATTTTGATATTTTTTGTACTGCATAGCTCGGGAAGTGTAAAAAGCGGTTAAGAGCTGTACATACGAGGATTGAAAGCGTAAGTGGGAGCAGAAGAGATGAGTGGGAGTGATAATGGGAATGAGAGTAGGAGTGAGAGTGGCACACGTACTGGGACTGAAAGCGTAATGGGAAAGGGTAGGGCCGAGGCAGAAAACTTGCCAATAAGAAATAAAATTAGGGATGGAACAGGCAATGAGATGAAAGGAAATATAGAGAACAAAGTTTGCGGGCTCTGCTAGCAAATATTAATATTCTAAATCGCCAGCGCCCCTAAAATAATATCCTGAATCTGCCACTGAAGACAGAAAAATATATTTTTTTAGTCTCAGAAGTTGATCTACAACAGACAAAGTTGAGAGCGTTTGTTCTTGCCGTTAGCGGTATCGTTGATACTAATCGTTTCTAGAATTGGTAAACTACAACAGTTATAGTAGTTTTTGCTTTTGGGTGCGCTTAAGTAGCTGCTTATTTAAGTAATTTATTGTACTAAAGCTGCTGACTTCTAAGACACGAGACATTAAACACAGAAAATTGTTATTGCACTATGTACATACATAGATATGTATGGATGTAATTATGCTTGGGCTGAAGTTTCTACTTGCGCCAGTGGGTGAGCAACTGCATCAGGTATTATGAGCTATTTATTTTGCAATTATTTTCAGTAATTTTCTAGCAATGGATACTTTCGGTTTCAATATTTTACTTCCTTTACTTTTTTTTCTTGACTTGATTAAATTGATTTTAATCGCATTCTGAAAAGCAAATGCTTAATTAAGATTATATAAGATTGACTGCATTCGAAAAGATTATTTATGGGTTCAGAAAAATATATGCCTTATGGGCGCCAGCAAGGCGCTCCACCACCGCTTGATATCCGACTTTAGCCTATTGGATCCCAACGCTTTCAAGGCGGTCGTTGCATTGGTGTCTGAGGCCATACTGCCTTCGAGCAGGCTGGCTGCTCCTTCTTTGGCATAAACCTCCTGAGAAACACTGCATGACTTAGAAAGTTGATATGACTGACTTACCTGCAAATGCTTTGTATGCAGTCTACTTCCAGTTGCCTTTGCCATTTTAGAGCCATCTGTGTAGATTGTAATGCCCCTACCACTGTCTAGACCTTCCTACCCTTTCTCCCTCGAAGGATATCTTATGGTCTGCACCTGGAAGTCAACAACTGCCGTGATATGGTCATTGTCTGATGCAAAGTTAGTTATGATCCCATTTAGTCGTCCCCTTGCCATTTCACCTGATATCGTCGCCTCTACATATTTGCTTGAGTTTCACATGTTGTGTTCTTTTAGTCGTAGAGCCTCTTTAGCGACCAAACCCTGTACGAGCACTTTGAAAGGCATCATGTGAAAAAAACGACATTCAACCCTTCCTGGGTTGTGCTGTTTCACTGTGTCTGTAATTCCCTGGCATGCTAGCCTTTTTCACCCTCCCAACCCTATAATGATTGCTCTGCTTGTCTAGCGCCTTCCAGCAGGCAATAGCTCCGTACATTGGTATCGGTCGAAAGACTGTGTTGTACATGCCATGAATGATATGCGGTGATAATCCTTAGATTCTACCGAAAGCCCTTTTGCAGGTGCAGTATGCTGTCAGGGTTTTCTTCGATATTACCTCAACTACTTTCTAGCTTAATTTGGTGTCGACAGTTATGACAAAATATTTGAATTCAGAGGAGAGGTTTATCGTTGTGCCGTTTAGCCACGTTACGTTGAATGAGGGGTTTTTCATATTTCCTGTGAACAGGAGATTGTTGGATTTACACACATACAGAAACACGCCCGATGAGTTATAGAACAAGAGAGGATTCTCCCCAGAGGTATTGAGACACTATTGTTCAACCTTGATTTGGACATTGTTAAGATTAAACTCTTACTTGATCTGCGGTATATCTCGACAATCTTAGCTATCTGTTTAACTGTAATGTGGCACCAACGAAACTCGTATAACATCTTTTTAAAATGTTGTCTGCTTGCTTAAGATATCAGTTGAAATCGTGAGTTCTATGATTTGTAATTTTCAATACGTGTTACTTCGAATATACAACAATTTTCAATAATTATAATTAACAGAAACTACTAATATAATCAGGAAATCAAATTAGGTTATGATCTTAATAAGTAAATAAAAAAAATTAAACCCAAAGTCATCACCAGTATGTGTTCGCAGGTGTACTCTTACCAAAGAAATAACGTGAACACAACCAATTTTCGATCAAGAATCAAATTGATCAGAAAATATGTACACTAGGGTGGTCCTTAATCGTATGGAGAGAAAAAATAGTGTTTGGATTTTCGAGCACACCCCTAGAAATATACGAATAATCCAAAAACGAAGATATGCAACGTATTATTGCAATCTAAACTTGAAGTACTGAAAAAGGACGAGTTTTAATCAATTCACCTCTCTATGTTTCTTTATCATAGAAACGTTTACTCCTTTTCAAATCAATTTTCATATCTTTACCTCTTTGGTTTTTTTTAAATGATTACAATCTTAAAAATCGGTCCACTAATAACAGAGCTAGAGACCAAAATCTATATCTATAAATCTTAAAAAATAAAGTTGTTAAATATTGTTGTACGCCCAACACTTCCCACAGAATGCTCCGACTTTAAAACTGTCTTTTGCGTTTTAAAACTTAGATTCGTGAGATGGACATTTTTGATATATTTCAAGGTATAGTTTATAGAGGCGTTGCGAATTGCCAAAATGTCGTAAAAAATCATAACATTTTTGTTTGAAGTGGACCGCGGACCGATCTATTCGAAAAAACTTTATTCACGGTTAGATTTGCTTGAAATTTGGTACAGGTAGCCTTTTGCTAGGTTAGTATTTACGATCATTTCTTCCAGGAAGTGAACCAGGGACTGATCTACTCGAAAAAATTCTATTCATGGTTCCTTTTGCCTGAAATTTAGTATATAGGTAGCCCATTACCTAGATTAGTATTTACCATACTCTTTTGTGGGAAGTGGGCTAGTCGACTGGTACTGGGATTAGGACTGTAATTGGAACTGGGACTGGGACTCGGAATCAGACTGGACTTGGATTTGCGCTGGGCCTGCAATTGAAACTGGGACTGGGAGCAAGGAATGGAGAAGAATTAGTAAAACTAGAGAGAAGAGAAATAAGGGAAGGAGAAAGAAACTGAGATATATATAGAGTGAGACGAAGATAGTGAGAAAGGGATAGATGGAGCGGAAAACTGAGGGAAAAGACGGAGAGGGAGAAAGGGACGCAGAGAAGAGAAGGGGGAGGAGTGAATAAAATGATTAAGAAAGCGCGGTGAAAGGGAGAGGGCAGAGTAAGAGGTAAACACTTCTTAAAATTTATTTAGATAGAATAAATTTAGGGCAGAACAACACCTGCCGGGTCTGCTAGTTAATCATAAATAAAAGCAAATTTTTTTCACTTATCATATAAAAGAAGTGATCAAGTCAAATTCAATGAGCTACAAAACTGCGTACTCGAAAAAATTAATAAAACTCATAATAAAAAATGAAACTTTTTCGGATGATTATAATCTTGGCACCTCTTCTATTTTATAAATTTCTAAATCTTTTTGATTGATCTAAAATTTTGCAGACACATTTTTGGGCTATTAAAATATTTCTGGGGGGTGAGATCGAGAATCAGCATGCTTTGGAAAATAAGCGCCACCCTAAGATGCATACTACATACATTTCTTATTCTTGCTAATTTCAGACCACAAATATTTTTATGAGTCAAAATTAGTTTAATTTTTCACGTTTTTTTCATTTTTTTTTCAAAGTGATTAATTAGTCAGCAAAGCAGCCAGCCAACAGCCACCCACTTGTTGTCTGCATAAATTTTGGCCAGCTTAGTGAACCATGATTTCGAGCGCACAGCTTTAATGTTGAGAAAAATTTAAATTAGGCAAATGTATTTATTTTTGAAATTTTAGTAGTTCATTTATCAAATCTAGCACTTCAAATGAAATAAAAACATTTGTTTAAATATATCCATAGAAATATTTGCATACATATGTACATGCGCGTGTTCCAATAATTTTTGTTTTGAACACTTTAAAAGTGTTTGCCGCTATGCAAATTGATGACATGAAATTAAAATTAATATTAGTGCAATTAATAAGCAACTTTCAATAATTTGTCTATTTCAATTGTCTATGAAATGATAGTAATTATATAAAATAACGTGCCTTTATTGCACTACAATAAACTGACCAAAAAATATTGAGTGTTTTGCGCATGCGCCTACGCCTACGCTTGCACGCATGCGCTGTCTGTACTTCTATGCAAGTAATTATAGTCCTACGATTTATGTAATTACAAATTTACTTTTTAATGTTATATATTAAAAGTTTGTTTGCTAATGAAATTAAATTAATTGGAATCAATTTGAAATGTTACATTCAAAATAATTCAAAATGCCTAAGTAAACAAAGCATATCCGGTTACGCCGTAAAAATAATAATAGTAATTTGTGGTAATGATAATTAATAATTACAAAAATAAAAGGTAGATAGTAGTCTTAATAGCAGAAGAATTTAAGATATATTTTTTGGAAGTATGTATTTCTATAAGCAAGTTAACAAAAGTAAATTAATATACGTATATGTACAGCAGCGAACACGAAAATAGCAGCAGCAATTTTAACAAATTTCATCAATTCAAATTTGCTTTTAAACTTCAATAATTTAAGAGAAAACTTTTACTAATTTTGTAATTAAAACCATGATACAAATTTACAAGTAATACCGGTGATAGGGAAATTACGTTTAAACAACTTTTAAAATCCCCACTGCTATCGATTTTTTTTCTTTTTTTTTCATTTCATATTTAAATTTTTTAATTCCAATTAGTATTTTCGTATGAAACTTTCGATTTTAATGCAGAATAACATTACAAAGCACCACCATTACGGTCATGCTCAATCCCAACTCTTTCGCCCAAAACATGCATTAAAGAAAACATGATGAACGTTGTGAAAGAGTAGCAAGAGAGGCAGCTTCATGCAGTGCCGCGTTAACATATAAAGCAATTGGCCAGTCGATCTTGTTTTATGATTCGCCAATATGGGCGCCTGATAATCCAAATATCTACGCACAGAACTGCCACGGAATGCCAGCTTTTGATGTCTGCACACCATCTACATAGCAAGGCGTAAGTATATGCTAGACAAGCAGTTCCTGCTAAATTGTTTCCAGCCGAAGCAAACCAGCAGAAATGCTTGATGCAGCATCGACTCCAAGATAGATGTGGTGACATCTCCGTATTCTCTATATGATCCGGTTATATATACCACTATATAATACTTTTACATAAACTGTTACTAACCTATATAACACTTTACTTAAGAACTTTCAAAATTCTTATTATACTCAGCGTACTTTGCACAATGAAAAAAAAATTTAAAATGGGCGTGGCACCGCCCACTTGTGACAAAATCAATTTTACAAATGCTATTAATCATAAATCAAAAATTGTTACACCTATCGTAACAAAATTCGGCAGAATGGTTGCCTTTACTATAAGGAATGCTGTGAAGAAAAATTAACGAAATCGGTTAAGGACCACGCCCACTTTTATATAAAAGATTTTTAAAAGGGTCGTGGACGAATAAACAAGATATATCTTTGCAAAAAGGAGCTTTATGTCAATGGTATTTCAATTCCCAAGTGTACTTATAACAGTAAATAGGAAAAACTTCAAAATTTAAAAAAATGGGTGTGGCACCGTCCCTTTTATGACTAAGCAATTTTTCATATTTCGGGAGCCATAACTCGAAGAAAAAGTTAACGGATCGTAATAAAAGTTTGGTACACAAATTTTCCCTATAGCAGGAAATATTTCTAGTAAAAATGGACTGGGATCGGTTAAAGACCACGGCAACTTAGATATAAAACAAGTTTAAAAGGGTCGTAGACTAGAATAATAAGCTATAACTTAGCAAAAAATAGTTTTGGATCAATGATATTTCACTTATCAAGTTTTATTGTAAGAGGAAATGGGAAGACATTTTTTTAAACTGGTAGTGCCACGTGTTATGTAGAAAAGTAATTTAGCTGAATGAAATGTACAATTGAAGCTCACGCTGAGTATATAATGTTCGGTTACATCCGAACTTAGACACCTTTACTTGTTTTCATTTTTTTTTAACTGCAGTTTTGTAGCTAAATCAAATTTAATTTAACAAAGTACAAATTACAGGTCTCTCAAAACTCATATTGATTTGAAATTTGAAATTTTTTTGAATGGTGTTTCAGATATTCTTCCGTATAAAAATAAAGCTATGCGCCTTTCGTGAGGAAGAAAATATAAAAACACCATTGAAAAAATATCAAAAATCTAAACTAAATTTTGATGGCCCTTTGGCTTTTACTTTATTAGATTTTAATTCATTGGGCTACAAAACTGCATACTCCAAAAATTTCAGAGATTTCTAAAATAAAAATTTTGAAATTTTCGTAACATTTTCTGGAATTTTCGATTTTTTTTTAAAGGGTTTTTGATATTTAGCATAATTTCATTTACAAAATGCATTAAAGTTTTTTCAGAAATTATTCAAAATTAAAAACGGGAGTGTTGGATTGACTAAATTTGACACAAATTGCAACTGCTTTTGCCGCTATCGCTACTGTATATACATAATTTTAATTTTTTGTTGTTTTTTTTTGTTTTTTTGTTGATCACTTAATACCGAACTTTACATAAATAATTCATAGCACTTTAATTTTAATTATATATTTGTGAAAAATATATTTGAGCCGTGTGAAAAATATTATATTATAATTAATAATAATATTAAATTAGTTACTCGTGATTTTCAGCAGGCGGTTAAAAAAAAACAAAAACAAAAAAAACAAACTGAAGCCAGTTTTTTTTTAATATTCTCAGCTCAACTTTACCACTCTACGGCGATTGCTTGCCGAGAGTCATTTATTTTCTTGGTCACATACTAAATTGGTTAAGAATTATACTAAATACATACATATTTATAAACTATATAGACATAAAGAAATATGTACGATGCTTGATTGTGTGCTTTCATATTCTTAGATATATCATTTTTATCTGGTTTTCACTTTTTAGGTTGGCATTTTTTATAGCTGAAATCATAAAAGCTTTGATGACTAATACGAAAGCTGCACAGTGGGGTCACTATCAAAAAACTACATATTGTGACGAATATTAGCAACACTAAGGGATACTATCATCTCTAAGCCAATACTAAGCAGTGACTTGTATGCACATCAACAAATGATCATTATGTATATACATATGTCCATATAAGCAGCGGAGAGCAACGCACAAACACATGCATATATCTTATCTGAGATGCTCCCAAAAGTAGGCAATCATCGATGAAGTATCACTCACATATACACGCGCATATGAGAAGCTATAAACGTGCATCTGTAGTAATAATTTTATAGCTGGTAACTAAGTAAATTCTGGAAACGCCTAGAAGTATGGAGCGAGGAAATCGAAGAGTATATAAGAGCGCAAGCCGAGCAATAATGGATTCAGTTTGATTTAAGCACGCTATCTGTTGAGAAGTAGAATCGTTATTGTGGAAGTACTTTAATAAAGGCCATTTTGCATTATTGAATAGTGGAGTTATTTATTCAACAGTTTAGTGTTTCGAACGTTAGTAGAAGGTTGCAAATAAGCGGAATTTCTCTAAATTCGTTATAATATTGTTCAGAAAAACATTTTAAAATAACTTACAGTTCTGGAAGGTGAGTCAACTCTTAAGCTCTAGAAAAGTTATGCCTGCAAGTAGATATATACATTGGAATTTATTTGAAAAAATTTCGTAAGGGTTACGGGATTGCGATACTTTATGAAACTAGCGAATCGATTGCTATGAGATTTTCAGCGGACCTATTTATGATATACACACTGGTGTACAAGAGACAGCGGCCTCGGCAGCCTTTGCAAAAACGCCCTAACTTAGCGAATTTTGTACAACAGTTATCATCAAACTTTTATGAAAAAGGCACTACCACAGATTTTTTCTCCAAAAACGAGCTATCGCAGAATGTTGCTGATCCATTGTCAGTATATTTTGAGCTGAGAGCGGACAATCCTCAGGCAAATTTTAATATAGGCAGTTTTTGAAAAGAATTCTATACAGGATTTTCTTTAAAACTAAGTATTCTAAGATAGGCAGTTTTCCAACTGAGAGTCATCGATTTCTTGTTATGTTATTGCTATCGCAAAATGTGAATCAGGGCTTAAATAGGGAAATTAGCGAAATGTAGGGCTTAAGTATATATCTGATATGTGGCGTTGTATTCAACAATAACTCGGTGAGGAGCTAAAAAGGGCACGCTAAACATGGAGTGAAGAAGACTGAGTTGAAAACTCATGAGTTCATGGTTAGATAAGGATAAAAAGACAGAAGTAAAGATGTAGAAGGAGACTGAGTTGTAGGGCGGAAAAGGATATGAAAACCATGTGATGGAGAAAAATATATGGGTATAGAGTTACTGTTGGAAATTGATATAGCAATAGAGAAAGACATGGGTGATGGAAATGAAGATGGACGTATACTTGGAGAGAGCGAGTAAGATGCAGATGTAGAGGAAGATGGAAATGGAGATAAAAATGAAAATTAAGGGAAGTTGAAGATAGATATAGATATAATGATAGAAACAGATATGGAGGTGAAGATAGAGGATTATGTGGAGGCTGAGATAGAGATGAAAAAGAAGATGGAGATTGAGATACTGGCGGAGATGGAGATAAGGTGAACATGGAGATTGAAATGTATATGGAGATGAGAATGAAGACGAAGACGGAGTTAGAGTTACTGATGGAGATTGAGATGAAGTGGAGATAGTGACAGAAAAGGAGTTGGAGATGAAGATACTAATGAAAAGGAATATATTTGTGGGATATAGAGATAGAAGTAGTGATGTGGATGGATATAGGCACAGAAGTTGAGGTAGAGAAAGATAGATAGAAAAGAAGATGGGGATAAAGAGATTGATGCAAATGATGGTGGTAGAGACAGAGGAAAACAAAAGAAAATGGAAGTAAAAATGGGAAAAGGTATAAAGACGCAAATACCTCGTGTTCCATTGGTACATGAACCAGACACGGATAGAGATTTAACATTCAAATTCACAAAAATGTGATCCATATGGTTCACATTGTTGCTGCATTTGTATGTTAAATCTCTATCCGTATCTGGTTCATGTGCCAATGGAACACGAGGATAATGTTGAAAATTTGAATGGCGGTGAAAGTGAAATCGGATGGCTTTGAATTAGCCATGTCGGTCCATATGCCTGTCTATTCGTGTAACAGTTAACTCGCTAGTTTGAGGGAAAATAAAAATGTTTACCAAAATATGATACAGGGGTTTGCTTGGAACCAGTTTCGGTCGGTAATGAAATTGAGAAAAATCGGACTACACCAAATTTTTGGATATAGAAAAATGTTGATGAAAGGTTAGTATTTTATTAATACGGATAAATTGAAGAGACTCTTTTAATATTAATTGGCGTGCCCCTTCAACCAGTGAAACGAATTGGCATAAGCTTATATTTGATATATCTAAAAAAAATTTTAAAATAATTGCTGGAATTCGACACCACTGTGCGCGTTTTGAACTTACCTATAATTACAAAATCCATATACATATGTATAGACAGAATTTGAAATTAGTTCATTTATGCATTGTTACTAGTTTTATTTCTTCCTCTTAATTGAATTTGATCGTTATGAAGTACTGCGTTCGACAAGCTATTATAATTTAAGTTTTGTATTTCAAATTACGACGAGCTGTTAAATACAGATATTTGTTTGTACAAGTACCTATTTGTAAAATATATGTATAAATATGTTATTTATAAAAATATCTTCTATTTAAAGAAACACATTAATTTGAATGCGAATTTCTTCAACGCTCAAATTTTGCCGCTAAACAAACGATTAAAAGTTAATTTAATTACATTTTTGTTTGTGTCAACTCTTGTCAATTAACGGCATTGCGGAAGATTAGGAAACATCATTCGTTAATTTAAGGAACACAAAGAAATCATTAAAAGGTGTGAAAAGTGGTGTTTATTAAATTAATTTTTAATTTTATTAATTATCTAGGAAGTATTTATAGCCAATTTCGATTGGGGAGACAAGCCATCAATAAACGCAAAATGAAACTGTAAGCTAATTAAGAAGAGATGTGACGAGTTGAATTGAACAAGTTCTGCTACTGCTCCGGCTATGAACAAGAACAGAGCATAGAGCAAAGACGTAGCATAAAAACGGAATAGAATTTCATTTGCTCTGCTACGAGCTACATCTTTTTTAAGTGAATAGCAGCATAAAAGCTCCAAACAAAAGGCTATTTGAGCGAGTTGCATTCTCTGTTCGGAAGGCTCTGTTGAGCATTACGAAATCCAATACTTCTCAAACACTTCGAATGGCGCTTACCTTCCAGAATCAATTACAATCAATGTTACTTTTCCATAAGCATGGCCGCTTTGTGGACTGAACTGATTACTTACATCATTACTTGTAAGGGAGTAAGTAAACGATCTCCGAACAATCTTCGGATGTTTATTACTCTAAGGCACACCTTTATAAAATTGTTATTGGCATTGTAGAGAGGTCATCCACATAACGATACACGCTTTCTAAAGGGTAAGGAACCTTATAATACAGCCACTATACCAATTCGTGTACTTGAAATCGAATGCTAAAGTATATTCAACACATAGCAGTATACATTTTAGGTAGAGCACCCACAGAATGATACACAATTCTGAAGTGGTAAGCGCTCTTGGAACGGAATCACTGTACAACTTAGTGTACAATTCAAAGGCAGGGTGACAGCAAAGTAAATTATGTATTTTCATTTATACCATTTTTAAAATGTTTATTTTTATTTATTTATTTTAGAAATTTACAAATCTATGTGAAATATTTCATCAAAAAAGCTTCAAAAAACTAAAGTAGCAACTACAATTTCATACTGGATATTATGCATACACATACATATGGGGTCACACCTCCACAAATACAAAAACAAAAAAAACTGAAATATTGTTTGAGAAAAAACAAGCAAGGAAAGGCTAAGTTCCGGTGTAACGCTGACACTCAGCTGAGAGCTTTGGAGACTATGTAGGAAAATCAACCTAGGGTAACCCTGGAATGTGTTCGAATTATGGCATTTTTTTCATTTTTCCTAATTTTCGATATCGATTTGGTATAATGAGCGACACTAGCGCCATCTGATATTGAAAAGTAGCCAACTCCCCAATTTTGTTCCAAGCAAATCATTAGAAGGAAGAATTTGCGCAGTTGGCAAGTTTCAAAAATATTTTTCCCACTGGTTGGTAAATTTTCTAACATTTTTCGCAATTAAAAACTGCAATATAACATTCGAATCACGACACCAAATATGTTAGCAGTATGTTTGTTGTCTAGGGAGAATGTTTACAACAGTGCTTCGCGAAATTTTGTATGTGAATGGGCAAGGCGTAATAAACTTCAATTGCGAAGTCTGAAGTTCCTTCATATTTACAAACGCAACATCTTGGTTGATTGTGGCAATGTTATTGGAATGTATAAGCTTGTGTTAAACGCATCTATATGAAACATGTCATTGTGTCACCGCCTTAAGTGAATGTAATACATATATCCCCCATACAACCGATTTTTCAGAAAATAGGATTTTTGTCATATCTTCCTCAATTTATCAGATTGAAGCTTCAAACTTCACTATATGCTTTCGTATATTGTAGATATTGTTGTCTGAAAAAATGAATGAGATCGATCGTATATATAACATATATACCCCACAACCGTTTGTTCAGATAAGAAAGTTTTCGCAATTTTTACAAGATTTTAACAGCTAGAAGCTTCAAAATTCACTTACGTATATAGCATATATTTTTGTCTCTGAAAAAAACTTAGAGATACGATGTGGTCAACTAAATAGAGCCCACGTACACTTTCTTATTCTCTCTTAACGTTTCATTATTTTCTCTTCGATAACAGACAATCTGACCCCCGCCTGACTTTCTCTGATATTAACCGATAAATTTCTAAAGAATTCGCAGTTCGAATATCTAGTGCAACGTTTGGGCGTCGTTTGGATAAAGCAGGTCTTTTTGAAA
This sequence comes from Eurosta solidaginis, assembly GCA_029619165.1. NCBI lineage: Eukaryota > Metazoa > Arthropoda > Insecta > Diptera > Tephritidae > Eurosta > Eurosta solidaginis. Next base: position 27,444 of record JARSSU010039194.1, read on the forward strand.
GAGTGGGACGTAAGCGCCCATTAACTGCGTACGGTGGAGGAAACATAAAAATTTGGGGATGTTTTTTTGGAATGGCGTACTGCCGATCCACAGAATCAGCAAAATTTTGACTGCCCCCCTTTACGTGGAAATAACAAAAGATGTTATGCTGCCTTAGGCCGAAGAGAATATGCCAGTTATTTGGAAATTTTAACAATATTCAGATCCGAAGTACATTTGGCAGGATATCCAAGTAGTTTTTTTGAGGGAAATAACATTGAAATGCTTGAGTGGGTATAAAAAATGCTGATTTAAACCCCATTGAGCATTTGCGGGCAGACTTGAAAAGGGCAGTAAAAGCTTACTGAAATGCAAGAATTTAGACGGAGAAGGAGCATTGGGTATGCTATACTTGTAGAAAAATGCCGCCTTTTAAATAATTTTCATGCATTTTAGATGCTGTAAAGCTTTTGAAACAACGTGGATTTCCAACGAAATATTAAGAAAATGTACAAATTTTACTTTGAAAAATCTATTTGTACTGGCTTTATTTAAGTGTCCACTGGAACAATTTCACTGAACGGATCATTTTAGTCTAATTTCTTATTAATGTAAGATATTGTTGAACTAGTATTGTAATTTTTGTAAGCTTACTCTTAGAAAATAAACCCAAAAACTAAAACTAAAACTGAAATGAAATAGTTATTTTTAGTCCTGGGAAACTTATTAGCCGCCTTGCTGGCGCTGTTTTGTTGGCCACATCAGTATGTGGTATATATTTTATATACCCCATTAAAATGTAATTTCTTCCCGCCTTTTGACGGCTAGAAGCTTCAAATTTCATGAAATACTTACGTCTACGTCATATATTGTTGAGATAAGTGATTCATGGTCATAGCTATTTCATGCAAAACACAAAAACCTGAAACTTCGCATCCTCACACAAAGCACCTACCAATTTTTTGTTCAAAAATGTACATCTGTTCACTATATATTTCAAATCTTATACAGCCTATTATTTGGATATTACGAATGGTATAAGATTATTGATCAGTCCCATTCATGAAAGTTATACAGTCTTTGGCACAGCCGAAGGCAGTCCCGTCCTTAAATGTTTCCCTTAAAATTTTTTTACAATACGCAAGAGACTTTTTGCTGTTCCGTGAAAATGTCTTTGACTCCAACCATTATTCGTAAAGCACGCAGAAATAGGTCTTAGCATAATTTCGAAGAATTAAGAGCTGACGTTAATTCATAAATACTTATATTATATTCTATTTATAATCACACAAGAATGGTTAACTAAAAAAATTTTTTTATAGACTTAGAATACAAACTAAATTTTGGTACATGTTAAGAACAAGTTTTTAATTTCATTTTCATTTTAAAAGTCACGCATAAATTATGATTGTTTTGTGTGAGAAAAAAGTGAACATACATAATAATAAATCACAAATATACACATTAAAAGTGCCGCGTGCCTGGAGGCTGTGAGTTAAACAAAAATTTAGGTAACACAAAAAATGGTAGCAGCGGGTAAGATACCGAAAGTCGTTTAAATGTTCCAGGTGTTTGGAGTATGTAGAACTTGATGCGTAGAGAAACATGGATATGCTAACATTAGGCATAGTTAAGAGGAAAGCAAAAGTTGTGACCTTGAACTAAACAGGCATGTAGTACACCGGTTATATAAGATTTAACAGTTTCCTTACAGTGATGCAACATCTACTTACTTAACATTGATGAAAATTGAAGAACAGAAATTTGTAAAAACTTCTGGGTTTAAAAAAGATCTAAAAGTTTAAAATTGTTGCTGGAAATCTATAACAGAATTGCTGTTTCGTAAAATTTTATGTAAGACAATTTCTGCAAGCCATAGAAACTTTTTCCAAAACATTTTGTTATGAATATGTGATAACTCAACACACAAGCACACAACTCTGATTCGGACAACATCGACTCAAAAACTACCGAATAGCTGGAGAAGAGTTAGAGACAGAGATAGTGATAAAGATAGAAATAGAGTTAGAGTTTGAGATAGAGGTAGAGACAAAAACAGACAGAGATAGAGATGGAGAGAGAGAAATATTTATACAGATCAATATAATGTTACGATATTAGCAAAACTAAGGGGTGCTGCTATCTCTAAGCCGATGCTAAACAGTCATATCATGCACATCCATAGATCAATCATTATGTATCTACATAAACGAAACAATAATTGCGTCTACAAATATGTACCATGTACGTATACGAGCAGCGGAGAGTCAATGCACAAACACATGCATATATCTGAGATACTCCTGAAAGTATGCAATGATAGAAGCTATAAAATCGTGCAATTGTAGTTACAGCTGAGAAGTTTGAGAGCTGATGGCAACTAGTAGATTCTGGAAGCGCCTAGAAGATGCGAACGTTAAAATCAGAGAGTATAAAAGGCAACAAGTGTAGAGGCGCTGGAGATCAGTTTTATTTGAGCTATCAAGCAGTTTCGATTAAGACGCTATCTAGCGAGCCATAGCAGTATTATTTTGAAAGTCAGTTTCATTTAAGCTACCAGTTTGGTTATTAAGCCAGCCAGTTGCAAAATATAAGTGTTATTGTGAAGTACTTTAGTAAAGGTCATTTTTCCATTATTGAATATTGGAGTTATTTATTCAACAGTTTAGTGATACGAACTTAGCAAAAGGGCAATAAGAGGATTTGCAAGTAAATTCGTTACAATTGGTGTCAGAAGAGGAATTGTTGAATAAATTACAGAGACAACAAGGACATGGCAAAGTTCAGTGAATTGAAGACCCAGCAACTAAAGAAGGAGTTGGAGAACCGTGGATTGAATACAAGCGGCGTTAAACTCGAAGTTCAGGCACGGCTACGAGAGGCAATCAAAGCAGAAGGAATTGATGTGAACGAGTATGTCTTTTATCCTGATGGGGACGAGACAACAGCAAAAATTGAAGAGAAAAATGAAACACCGCAGACAATGGCGAACACAGACCTGAACATGATATTGGCTGCAATATCGGCACAAATGTCCGAAATGTCATCACAAATATCTACCAACATATCATCACAATTGGAATCGTAGGAGACACGCATAACATCTAAGATGGAAAACAAACTGAAAGAACAAGAGACACGCATAACAGTACAACTCGAAGCGCAAGAGGCGCGTATATCATCAAAACTCGAAGCGCGTATGGACGAGAAGATAACGCAGTTTGAGGAAAAAATCGAAGCCGAGGTGGATGCTTTGAAGGTCGTATACAAGAGTTGCAATTAAATCGCCCAGCTGTTTCACCAAGCAATCCAAAGGTAAAACCACCAACCTTTCCAGGTCTTAAGCTACATTTGAGAAGACCGCAGCAGTGAACAACTGGAATGCTGAAGATAAAGTTGCTGCACTCTTCGTAGCATTGAAAGGACCAGCTGCCGAAATCTTACAGACTATTCCAGAGTACGAACGGAACAGATATGAGGCTCTGATGGCCGCTGTCGAGAGACGTTATGGAAGCGAGCATAGAAAACAGATATTCCAAATTGAGTTGCAAACCGGCACCAAAGAGCGAATGAGACTTTGCAGGAGTTTGCCTCGGATGTTGAAAGGTTGGCACATTGGCAAATGCAGACGCACCCGTGGAGTACACCGAGAGGGTAAAAACCCAGAGTTTTATAAATGGCATACGGGACGTAGAAACGAAGCGAGCGACATACGCAAACACAAAGCTGACATTTGCTGAAACGGTATCACATGCACTGATTCAGGAAACTGCCTCCCTATTGAGTAAACCAGCATATAAGGCTCATCGTGAGGAAGTAGAAAGGCCAGAATGGGTAGACATAATTTTGGAAGCACTGAGGATCACAACAGGAAAATGCCGGAGTTATTAAATGTTTCAAGTGCGGCAACCCAGGTCATATTGCACGACATTGCAGCGCCGGTCCCAATAGCTCCAACAATGTGGGTGGTCGTAAACACAGAGCTGAAGGAGATGAGCAAATCTCCAAGTCCACTCAATCGTTAGACTAAAGCGAGTCAGCCGCAAGGGGCGACAGCTGGCTCCCTCAATTGAATGCCCCATAATCTCTATCTCGCAAATTGGAAGAAGGTCAAACAATCTTACTGTCGGAGGACATGTGGATGGAAAGGAACGTTTACTGACTTTAGATACGGGTGCATCTCATTCCATCATTCGAGCGGATTTTGTCAACAAGAATATAAGACCATTGCATGGAGCAAGATTGTGTACAGCCACTGGAGAAGACACCACGGTTCTAGGTGAAGTAGCATGTGAAGTCGCAATTGGGAACGTCACGGTAGTACACACTTTTATAGTGGCAGGTATTGTTGATGAAATCATAATTGGAGTGGACTTCTTAATCAACCAAGGCATCAAGATCGATATGCAAAGCAAGACGATGCGATATAAGAACATGGATGTGCTACTTAATTTCGGCTACGAGAGAGGCTACAGCAGTAACGAGTGCTGGTGGAAGAGAGTCAGCAAATACCACCAAAATCAAAAGCAGTCATTTGGGAAAAGGTTGATGGAGATTGTGGGACAAACAAATTGTGGGTTGTCGAAGCAGCCAACAAATCAACACCAAACATACTTGTAGGAAAACCCCGGCTATGACGAAACAAGATGGACGTATTTTGGTAAGAGTACTCAATGAGTTCAAGTCACTACTCAACTGACAAAAGAGCTATTGGGAAGATGCCAAGAGGTTGAAGTAGTTGTTAACTGTGTACAGTTCCAGGAACACGTTTCAACTAGTAAGACCGATCTTTCAAATGGCATCACGGGCGGGGTTAGATCAAGATTATCAGAGAAAGGCGAAGCAACTGCTCCTAAAGTACGCAAACATACTTGACCAGGATGGTTCCAAACCAGGCCCGCACCAATGTTGTGAAACATCAAATTGACACTGGAGATGCGAGGCCGATCCGTCAAGCTCCACGTAGTGTTCCCACTGGCGAAGCGGGAAGTTGTGAGTCAAATCATTCAAGAAATGAGCGACAGCGGCGTCATCGAACCATCAGCTAGTCCATGGAGCTCACCGGTAGTACTTGTAAAGAAAAAGGATGGAAAAATGAGGTTTTGCGTGGACTACCGGAAGTTGAATGACGTAACAAAAAGGATAGCTACCCATTACCAAGAATTGACGACACTCTGGACTCGCTATCTGGTACGAAATGGTTTTCCACGCTGGACTTGAAAAGCGGCTACTGGCAAGTGGAGTGAAGGAGGAATATAAAGAGAAAACAGCCTTCAGTGTCGGTGATTGTCTTTGGCAATTTACAATGATGCCTTTTGGATTTTGTAATACACTAGCTACTTTTGAGAGACTCATGGACCAGGTACTGAAAGGACTACATTGGAAAACATGCTTGGTGTACCTGGACGACATCATCGTATTGGGGAAGAACTTTGATGAACATCTTAAGAATTTGGAGAAGTTTTCCAGCGAATGCTGGTCTGAAGTTAAGTCCCAAAAAGTGTACGCTGTTTAAAAACGAAGTAATTATTTGGGTCACAAGGTAACGACAGAAGGTATCCGTACAGCGAATGAAAAATAGAGCTGTAAAGGATTGGCCAAGACCACAGAATCTGCATGAATTAAGAAGTTTCTTTGGGCTCTGCACATATTACCGCCGATTTGTACCAAATTTTGCCAGCGTAGCCCATAGTCTCCACGAGCTAACAAGAAAAAATAAAGCTATTGAATGGAAGAAGGAGCAAGCAGTAGCTTTCCAAACATTGAAGGAGTGTTTGTGCACTGCCCCAATGTTGGCATATCCGATTCCAGGAGCAACGTTTATTCTAGATACAGATGCGGGCGGATATGCTATAGGAGGCGTTTTATCACAACTGGTCGATGGACAGGAGAAGGTAGTTGCATATTACAGCCGTTCGATTGGAAAATCAGAGAGGAACTACTACGGAGAGAGCTGTTGGCATTGGTAGAGTGCATTAAACATATTCACAAATACCTCTACGGCCAGCGATTCCGTGTCAGGACAGATCATGGAGCTTTACAATTGGGCTTCTTCTGCAGTCCGTAATCCGGAAGACTAATTGGACACAGGGATCGAGCGACTACAGAGCTATGACTTTCCTTGAGCATCGAAAGTAGTATGACTCCTTATGGAAATGCGATGCATGTCACGAAGACCATGTAGTTTGGATGCAAGCACTGTTCGTAATAAGCCGAGGCTAAGAAGACATTATAGATGTCCGGCTAATGAATATAACATGCACAGATGATGGGACAAGGATCAGCGAGAACGTTAGTGTGCAGCTAGCAGATACAGATCTGTCCATGTGTTATGCAAGGCTCGACGAAACGAGACCACAGAGAAGCGATGTCAGCAGAGAGTTCCATTGCGCAAATGTCATATTGGGCACATGTGGCACAATTTAGATTGATATGCCAGTTGCCTTCAATCGAGTATGGGAGTAGTGCGATGTAAATGCAAGAAGAACTGAATAGGTTGTTCCCAGAAGAGGATTTCTGACGTGCTCAGCGGAGCTGCATATGGTCCAAGCGGAGGTCATCTGTGGATCACGAAGACGCTCGAGAAGATTAACACAGATTCTATTGACTGGTTGCGCCAGTCGAAGTCACTGAGTGGATTGCGAACTGCGAGGTTTGGCATCAGCAGTCGCGAAAGGCCCAGAAACCGAAGTCCATGCCAGATGCAGCAATCATATACTCATGTGCGCCATTTGTAAAGATCGCTATGGTGTTGCCGTTAGGTACCAATTTCCTACGAGCAAGCGGCGGAAACAATATGTACTGTAGTTATGGACTATCAGGAATGGCCAGAGGTTACACCAAGTCCCAATCAAGAGCAGAGAACGGTAGCAAGAAGTGTTTATAGCAATTGGTTGCAAGGTATGGTGTACTGAAAGATGAGTTACATTCTGACCAAGGCAGAATTTCGAATCAGCTGTGTTGCAGGAAATGTGTAAATCATTGGGCATTCGAAACACGGACAACTGCATTAGCAGTCTCATCCGATGGTATGTAGAACGTTTCAATATAACATTGGAGTACACTTAAGGAAGTAGTAGACAAGTACCATAAGATGGGATACCCGCATAACCATTATTCTTGATGGGCTTAAAAACCGATCAGAGAGTGCAGAGCACGGGCAAAACCCCTGCAAGTCATTTTTGGTTTTTGGACAATGACCTGTCAGACTGCCGCTGATTTTGAGTTTGGGATAGATGCCAATTCGGAGAGAATTTCAGAGAAATCCACTAGTGATTTGGACGAAGAGCTGAGAGAAATACATGATCTGTTTGATAAGGCGACGAACCAAGATCTGAGTGACAGATGAAGCCAGATACGATAAAGCCATAATCGGGAGGTTTTCAGGAAATGACATTTGGTGCTTTTTATATACAACACACAACGTAAAAAGGTTTGTCCCGAATTGCTGTGTATGGGAAGGCCCATACGAAATGTTGTAAAATGGATCACCGATGTAGTGTACCGCATACAGACCATTCCGGTCAAACCACGAACCAAATGAAAGCGGTCCATTTTGAAAGGGCTGGCAACGTTTAGATCGGCAGATTTGTCTATTCGTGACGATCAGACTTGAGTGGAGGGCAGTGTATCGAATATTGAGCAAACTAAGGGGTGACTGCTATCTCTAGCGATGCTAACATGATATCGTGCACAAATCCCATAGTCATTATGTATCTACATACAACGAAACTAATATTGCGTCTACACATATATACCACGTACGTAGTATACGACACGACGGCGAGTCAATGCACAACACATGCATATATCTGAGATACTCCTGAAAGTATGCAATGAAGAAGCTATAAATCTGTGCAATTGTAGTTACAGCTGAGAGTTTGAGAGCTGATGCAACTAGTAGATTCTGGAAGCGCCTAGAAGATGCGAACGTTTGAAATCAGAGAGTATAAAAGGCAGCAATGTAGAGGCGCTGGAATTCAGTTTGATTTGAGCTATCAAGCAGTTTCGTTAGACGCTATCTAGCGAGCAATAGCAGTATTATTTTGAAAGTCAGTTTCATTTAAGCTATCAGTTTGGTTATTAAGCCAGCTAGTTGCAAATATAAGTGTTATTGTGAAGTACTTTAATAAAGGCCATTTTTCCTTATTCAATATTGGAGTTATTTATTCAACACGTTTAGTGATACGAGCTTAGCACAAGGGCAATAAGATGATTTGCAAGTAAATTCGTACAATAATGTATTGTGTTTGATAGAGATAGGAGAGAGCTTTAGATAAGTTAAAGACAGAGTACTTTTCACTCTCTTTCACTGTGACGAAGGAATCTGTGCTCGGGCAAACTCAGACCGAACTACCGTCAGTCACACAATTTTTTAACTGTGCAGAGGATCTTGCAGCTATAGTAGTGACCAAGGGTGGTTCTCCTTCTTCATAATATGTAATAACGCCGTAGGAAGAATGAAAACTATGCTGACAAGTATGTGGCTGGAGATGCTAGTAAGTGTACGGCTGAGGTGTGGCCAGCTTCAAACAGTAGTGTCTTCTTGAAAGATCCCGGTGATCATCTACAAGTCACATTTCTCCGCTGTTTAACATCGCTAGAGACGAACAAACTGAAGATTGCAACTAAAGAGCAAGGTCCGAGTATAGTTTAATTGTGTTACTTCGAAGGGGTGAATTAAAGATGTGGATACGACCTAGACGACAGTTTAGGTTATAACGCAATCATATTTATTTGACATGGCTATATGTACAAGATACTTACAGAAGTGTTTTACGCAGAAAGCATACCTATAACCGGCGAATATTCCCTGCGCACTGAGTTTTTGTGTACAATGGTATTGAATGTTGGATTTCTGTGGGTAATAGCGTTCAGAATGATCTCACATTGATATGATGGAAGCAAGTAGCAGGTAAAGCTACTTTTTCTTATGCCTGATGGCGGTACCGCGACTTCTTGTGCAATTAGATGCAGTGCAGTGCACCATCGCTCAGAAAAAAATAAGGAGACAGAGTTGAGTAACGACATAGTAAAGTTAATATTGATTATTTAAGAAGTGTGGCTCGTATTGTGGCGACTGGATTGTGTGTTGTTACTGCAATCAACATCTTACAGTTTACAGAAAAACATCGTTACTTTTCAAATCACCTTGACAATGTTTGGTAGGCATCAACATTTTCTGCTTGCCTTGGACTAGTTACCAGTGATATTTAGAATGCTTTCAATTTTATTTAATGGGCCACCGCTAAAGCAATGACTCAAGCTACAAGTTTCTCAGGCTTAGTATAGTTGTTTAGCTAGGTAGGTCTAGTTTTAACCAAGTACGGGAATTATTCGAAACTATATCCTACAACTTCAAAAAGAACTAGCAAAAAATAATGTGTATTATTGTGTCTACGAACTGTCGCGCATGCTAGTGTTTTTGAGCGTGAATATTTATTCACTTAAATGCGAGTAAACTTTACAGTTAGACGCGTTTGTCGCATACACCTAACAAGGCACCAAGTCGAATTGCTTGCTGAGTTCGGAAGACAGAGTGAACCGTTTCCTAGACCGCTCGTCATAGATTTAAGAGTTACTTCATCTGCCATCAATTTGTTTTAGATGATCAAAACTTTTAATTGTGGAGTTTAAGCGTGTCAGAGGTGACAACAGTGATGTCCGATAGATGGGCCTTTATGCGAGTGAGGATGTGGACACGAATACCGTTGTACTAGTAGTTACTAATTTTTTTATTATACGAAGTGGTAGTGCATTTTGTTGAGGTTTACGCAGATTAGCAGTGCTCTTCAATTATATTATTCGCTTTATTTATTTTGCTGAAATTATGAGTTTTTGATGCATGTGGTTGTTTTTATGGGCTGCTCCTTTTGTTCAGGAAGAAGTACAGTCTTCTCGTGCAATATCACACTGGTAATGCCACTCTATTTGCATTACTTTTTACTTCACGTTTTTATTAGTAACAAGCAGACATTCATGTTGGAATGATCGTAGCATTTAGTAGTAAACGATGTAGTTTTGTAGCAAAGCGTCTGGAAGTCTTCTTTTATTGGTAATGTCAGGAAATAGCATTACCTGTAAACAATTACTTTAATGAATTTTTGAAATTGACTGTCTTCTTCTTTTCCAAGCATGGCCGCTATGAACAGATTTAGTATCAGTAAAATTTTTAGGAATATTTTTCGTGCGGCACTAAATTTGTTGCAGTGTGCCCATATGCTGCTAAAGTTCAAGTATGCTATCAATTATACCTTTTTAGTATTATGCAGGGACAGATTTAGCAGTTTTTTTCTAATGTGATTTTTATTTTGTGCTTAAAGAATAAGAGTTTAGAGTCGATGTTATATAAATAAAATATTAACTTTAATTTTGTAGTCAAAAGTGAATTTAAATTTGATTTTAATTTTGTGTAGTCAAAAGCAAATTAAAAGTTGGCTCTTGTTTTGTGCTCATAATAATATTTAAGAGAAAACTTTTATTTTTGTAGCAAAAATAATAGTTTTTGTGAAAGTTATATTGGATTTTAATTTTGTGGTCAAAAAGATTGAAAATTTGAGTTAAATTTTGTATCCAAAAACAAATGTGAATGGCTGAGTTTTTTTTGTTGTACAAATTTTAAATCTTAACTTTGAAGCTAGAAAGAAGTGATAATTTGCCGTGGATTTGCTGTCAAAAATAAATTTTAAAATTAGGCTTTAGTTTTATATCAAGAATATAGTTACGAGTCGACTTTACATTAAATTAAATTTGTCTTAACTTTGGCAGTCAAAATTAGGTTTCAGTTTTGTGGTTAAGAAGGGGTCGACTTTTATTGTGTAGTCAAAAATAAATGCTAAATTTGTACTAAAAATTAAACCTAATTTGGCTTCACTTGTAGCTGAAAATAAATGTAGATCCCTGATATTTATTTTGTAGCCAACCATAAATTTTCGTATTTGACTTTAGTTTTGTCGTCAAAACAATAACTTTAGTTTTCATTTTAAGGTCAAAAAGTAGCGAGTTGGGTTTTATTTTATAGTCAAAATGAAATGTTAAAACTTTTTAAATTTTTAGTAAGAAATACGATTTGATTGTAACTAATTTGTGGTCAAGAATAATAATTTAGAGTCGACTTTTATTTTGTTTTGACTTTACTTTTGTAGTCTAAAGTATGAGTAAAAATTTACTTTTATAAATAAGTGACAGTTTGTGTTAAATTGGTATTAATCAAAACAAAAGCTAAAGTTTACTTTAAATTTTCTCGGTCAGAATAAAAGGTACAAAACTTGACTTAAGTTATTCGGTCAAAAAATTTAATTTTAGTTTCTGGGAAAAATTAAAGTCTAAATTCATTTGCAGTAAAAAATAAAACTTGAAATTTGACTTTATTTTTACTCAGTACGAGTTAAAAGATGAAACTCGGCTCGAGTCAAATCAACTTAAGTTTTTCAAAAAAAGCTCATATCTGACTTGAAGTATAAAAACAGGTAAATTTTACTTGTTTTTTACTTAGAAAGAGTTTAAAGTTAAAACTCGACTTTAAATTTCCTATCATTTTAAGCTTTTATTTTTCATAAACATTAAAGTCTGATTTTTAGTTTCTAAGTAAAAATAAAAGCTAAGATTTACTTACATTTTACTCAATAAGAGTCAGTTAAACCGACTTTAATTTTCCATTGAATTTTCTACTTTTATTTTTTTATATAAATATAAAAACTGAAATTTTGATTTTTATATTCAAAGTAAAAAATAAAACAGAATTTGAGTTTAATTATTTCAATACGGAATAACAATCAAAATTCTTATCTTTTCATTCAGAGTAAAAGCTTAAATTAAATTTTTTAAGCCAAAATTTGACAATAATTTTTCAAACCATAAGTAAATTTAGATTTGACTCAGCTCTTCTCAGCTAAAATTTGATTTTAAATTTTGACTCGGAAATTTAAAAGTCCAAATCCAACTTATATTTTTGTTAAGGAAAATAAAGGTTCGCTCATGACTTATACATATTTATTTTTTTATAAAAAAAAGTCACAGCTTTTACGGTCGCTGGTGTTATATCCGTTTAAGCAAAAGATATTTATTTAATTATGAATATTAAGAACAGCAATGAGAGAAACAATACAACTACAACACTCAAATTGGTGGCCGCTTGTACCAGTTTCAATATTCATATCAAAATTGGCTTTGGTTGTCACGATGTCCGTAAGATTGTTTTTTAATTCAAACACAGTCGATTTTTGAACTCCCAAACTCGTCTACGCGCTGCCTTTTTTACCCCTTACACTGTGCCCACCTTTCTGCCTTCTAACGCACATACGATGTCGATTAAATTTTTTTGTATTTTATGACTTATATTTGTGAAAAATTGCATTTTGTTTGGAGCAATAGCAGCCGCAGCAACAATAAAAACAACATTAGCAAAGGTGAAACAATTTAGGAGCAACTCAATAGAGGACTGACAGTAAAAAGTAGAATAAAATGATTTCAAGGTCAGCGAGTTTGTGCTAACCAACTCAATCCAACATAGAATATAAATACTTAATATGGCTTTGGTCATTCGATTCGAATTTAGTACGATAAAGGTCATGATTCAACAGACTCAAACTCATGTAATATACGTATTTATTTTTTAAGTTTAATTATTCATATTTCTTTGCAGTTTTTATAATTCTTTTGGAAATAGTTTTTGCATTTGCGGTATTTTTTTTATTGGAGTTCAGGTTTTAAAAAATTGCGGACGTAAATTCCAAGTTAGCGCGTGTGTGTGCTAAGAGCTTCGCCTTAACTTGATAATGAAGTAATAAAATGGTAATATTTTTTTAAACGGAACCCGCCTGTTGGAAGCATAGTAAGAGGGCGGCCCCAACTCCGCTGGAAGGACAGATGGAAAACGATTTTAAATGTCTTGGTGTGACCAAAGGACGCTAGTTAGCAGAGCGAGGAAGCGGCTAGCGACTTGTTGGACGGCCAAACCATTTACACCGTTAAGCGCCATGAGGCAGTAAGCAAATAAGCTGGTTAGATATGGAAAGATAAGGCTTCAGTGTAAAGAAAGTATTCCGAGATTCTGGAACTAGGCGCTGAAGGCTACAACACACGGCAGAAGGTGAGAAAGAATTTTAAAAAGCACCAAAGAAATCAAGAAACTTGACGAGCTAAGAAATGATTGACAAAACGGATTTATTTTAATATTTTCGTTTATAAATTTCGATATATCCCTGAAGAAGAAGCGGTGGGACTCCGATCCCGTATTAGAAGTTCCTTGTCATTTTTGACATATCAAGTTTCAGTTGGGCAAAGAAAAATACTTATTGCCGCAAAAGGGCATTGTAACTCCCAAGATAGCTTTCCAGTAAAGCAGGGAGTGTAAGATTATGACGGCCCGTAAAACTTGAACATCCCATTAACAGACTAATACATTTTGAGTAAACGAGTGCAGTAACTTCATATTAGATATTCAAAGAGTTACTTTATTTTATTAATTTGTAAATGAAAAAGTTTGGATGTGGTGACGTTTGCCATCCTACCCCTTAAGAACGGATGGATGGACGGATTTGGGTAAAATTTTCCTCCCACATAGATGGCCAACATCCTTGGGAGATCTTGCTAACTATGCTCTTTAAGACAGGGGGTTGACATAATACGCCCAACGGCACTTTTTGAAGATAATTTTTGGGCCATTTTGGGATAAATTCAAGACAATTTTGAGATCATTTCGGAATATTGTTTGGTATAGTTTCGGAAAAGTTTGAAATCCCTTCGGGTTTATTTTCTGGATCAATTCCGGACCATCACCGAATTGTTTAAATTTTTTTCATGGAAATATTTCGAAAGTATATGTGGGACTGTTTGAGATTATGTGGAGGCCATTTTTAAAGAATTTCAGCATGGTTTTCTGGATAAAAACGTGAATTTCTGGGGTGATATCGGGATGATTTTAGGGTATTTAGGAATATTTTAAAGTCATATGGGAATCATTTAAAGATTTTTTTCTGGATAGTTGCGTGGTGATTTGGAGATAGCCCATCGGGTTTTGTTTTCGGGATAATGTTTGCAACATATATATATTTTTTGGATAATTTTGGGGATGTGTTCGAGATCATTTGGAATAGCTAAAACAATTTCTAGATTGTTCAAAGGATCAAATCGTTGTATTTCGGAATATTCTGTGGTGTTATTTACATAATAATTTTAGGGATGTTTTTAATGTCGTTCAGGACTTGTGACTCTTTCGGACTAGCTTCATTTATTTTAAGATTGTTAGCTTTATCACTTAGCGATTATACCGGGATAGTTTCGGATTACTTTTGGAATTCTTTGATGATCATACCTCTACTATTTCGGTGTTACCACACCTGCTGAATACAAATTTTTTAAAAAGTTAAACTGTGAGTCTTTGCGACATAGACAAATGTGTACAGTATGTGGATCGAAAAAATAGACCATTCTGCTACTGTACCAATCCCTCAGCGAGTGTGTCCTGGTCCGAACTAGCACCGAACTATCACATTAATGGCTAGTTCCAAATCTAGTCCGCTTGCATGCTTTCTACTGACAGTTTTAGCAGAGTGATGTCCTTGCCCCCATGTGAAGTCCTTGTGAACGCGTTCTTAATTTATTAAATCGCTGTACATTATATGCACAAGTGTGGGATAATACTGTGCCGCTCTGATTTTCAGTTCGGAGATTAATTACACTTAAGGTGTAAAACTGTCACTTTGCGTGACTACCTCTCATTTTTTCTGTACCTGAATGAGCATTGGTGAAGCCAATAATTTCTCTAGACTGAGCGTACCGCGTGACATATTTCCAGATACCATTATGGCTCGAGACCAGATTATCTCAGTCCTAAAATAATTAAATGCAATCGCAAGCGAGGTCGGCATTCTTATTCGCGATAACTTTTTTTCTGATTCTACAGTAATCGACAGCTTAAAAGCGCGGCTATTAACATTGACCCTCGCTCTGCAAATGCTGTTTTTATCTCCGCACAGTATACCTTTTTATAAGAGAAGAACTTAATCCACAGAACTGAATGTACGAGTTTTAAAAAAAAAGTTGTTCCCCAGGCTGTCGGGCAAGTATCAGGATACGCTCCTTACTGTCTCCTTCGCTTTCCACTCTCTTGGTGCAGAAAACAGCAGCCGCCTTGGCATCTGCAGGTCATTTGTGTGTGTTTTTGCAACAACAATGGATTTTTTCCTCTGATAACTGTTACTTTGAATGAGCCTTTTCTACGCTTAATTAAGTTCGAGATCAATCTTTCACGGACACCACCTTTTATTAGTAGGCCAAGGATAAACTTGCCTTAAACTAATGATGTTAAATTTTTTAGCGCTCACATATTTATGTATGTATATTAAATTGTTTGAAGAGCGAAAAAAATTTTTTCTCATTTCCATAATTTAGATTTTAACTTCACATAGTGTGCACATAATCCTTTTTAATCCGTAAATTGGGCTTTTGAGAGCACAATCGAAAGAAATGTCCAATTGAATGACAAATGCTAATAACCTTAGAAATTGAAATCGTTGGAAGTAGGCTCAGCATGTGTAGCTCAATGTTAGCCCACAGCCACCTCAATCACACACGACCACAACATTATTGAATAATTTATTATTGTATGCGAAACAGTGTCCTGTGCCTATTTTTGGAATATATTTTGATTAATCGAATTGAATGCAAAAGCCTAACAATACTCTCATATACTTGCGAGTAAAAAATAGCAGTAAAAATACGCCGCTAAGGTCAATGTTGGGTCTAAATTGTTTGTAAGAGTACGACTAACCTTGCCATATTAACTTAATTAAAAAGTGGGAGTTTTTAAAATAATTTTTTTTGCAATTAAAGAGATGATTGGTGTCATGTGGGGACACATGCAAACAGGGCATGCATTTTGTATGTCGAGTTGATTCTGGATAGGTAAGAGTTTAACCTGTTTACAGTATCCAGATCGAAGTTGAGCTAGAGTGACTCGCGTTTCCCTGGGGAGTGTGCGTTTCTCTTCCGCAAGTTTTTGGGTACTGTCTTTGAGTACTGGAATCACCGGGAATTCTTGGCATAAAGGACCGACGCCTTTTTTGGAGTTCACTGAGGACCTGCTTGTGTTTTTTTGCTTCAACGGCTGAGTTATCAGGTGCCGTATTTCTCATAATGCTTACGAAGATGACTCCTTAAGCCCCTAGCGGTGTTGCTCATCAATCAGATGTCTGTTGGGATGCCCAGGTTTCAGGGTATTCAACAGAACTGTATGGTTAGCATCTCATTTCTCTCCCTGATGGGGAGTATTCTCGCCTCATTATGTACATGGTGTTCTGTGGACATAGAGACAGCCCGTAGCGGTTCTGAGAGCAGTATTTTGGCAGACCTGTACTTCTTTCAGTGTGTAGTTTTTAGCTTGGCGACCATATAGGGGCCGCCACAGCCCCTGACTTTCCTGCTCTTTTCGACACCAGTACACGATAAGGAATATATACTAGTCGCTGTCACCATGTGGCACAGCTTGCCACAGCAAAATATATACGTTTACGTCGCATCTTCCTAGTGCAGTATCTGTCTCGGACGATGACACATTCCTAGATATTCTGGACTCAGAAACTCCACCAAAGAGGTCTTTTGTTACAACGTGCTGCCAAGAGCTGTCCCTTCAGGCGATGAAATCTAGACACATAAACTTCTACATCCCCCCTGTTACTTGCTACCAAGTGGCTATAGCCTTGTTTTGTTAGTCAGACATTTCACAAGTCAGCGAAGGACTAATCAACTGCGTTAGTTAATAGTCCGATGCTAACCTTAGCAACCGACCACCTTCTCATAATCCTCTGCTGATACGATAGCCGAATTTATCATATCTGAATGCTGCAATCTTGGCGAGAGAATGTAACCATGGTAACCCTCAATCAGATATAAACATGCGCACCGGGCAAAGTGGGTGCACATCTAAAATCTTAACATCTTTGCCGGTGTTCGTAACTATAGTCAACCGCAGAGTCCATCTCAAATCTGACGTAGTACAATGAAAAAATATACATCGTTTTTGTGGTTATACGTGCTGTCGTATGCGTTGAAATATGCGTGCGCGTTTCCTCCCGTGAGAAGCCATGAACACGCTGTGAGATGCTTGGAATAATTTTTCCCTGAATCAAATTAGTGAACGACTTGGTTTCTAGTCCTCTTTTTACTATGCAAAGTTAACTTTAGTGCTCCTTCTCGGCCAAATAGGCATTTTAATCATCTTTTCCTGAACAATTTAGAACCATTTTGAATTAATTGAGCCTTCCGCAGTCCTGTGTCCAGATTGTAACTCTATAACTTTAATAGACAGTTCGGAATCACTTCTTAGCTTTAAACAATCTTGTTCTTTCTTCTCATAATAATTACGATTCACTTATCCTACTACCTGATTATTATTCTTTTCTAACTACTTATGTCAGTAGTACTTGACATACCTTATTAGTGTGTTTACTTAGCTAATGAGTTAACGATTGTCTGTAGCTGAGGAAACAAATCCCTGTGTTTCAAGACTCGGCAACAAAAATTACAATCCGTACATCATGCGGATGCACCCCTTGTGCCGATTGGGTGGGCTTTGGAGGGTAAACCCGTTGGGAATGATTATTATTCACAACTTCCCTGTCAATGAGTCTATGTGACTTACAAGACGTATTGAAATAAGTTCATGAGTCACATGTGACTCATTTCTTTATACAATTAAAGACGCTTTCTTGGTATGAACGTGTCGTTATATATTTGTGAATTCTATGTGAGCGTATATCAAAAGACCTAAACTTTAGGAAAATGAAAGAAAATTTCGAAATTTTTTTCTGATACCTTTTTCTCATTTTCTTCAATTTTCTGTATATACTTCTAACTTCATTAAACAAAAAAGCACACTAATACACGCTTTGACATTTATATATCAATTTACCGTTATTGTGATTCGAAAATTAATTATTTCTTATGGTCCTATATGTTCACATGTGTGACTCATCATTGCACGTGGTGAACAAACTGGTTTTGCTGATCTGTCTCAGGATCATATTTGACTCACATAAAATAAAATAGCCCAAACTAAGGTAAATATATGTCAATTATTATATTAAGTAAAGTATCTAAGTTCGGTCCGGCCGCGCGCGCGGGTGTAACCGAACATTATATACTCAAGCGTGAGCTTTCTTTCTTTG
This sequence comes from Eurosta solidaginis, assembly GCA_029619165.1. Lineage (NCBI taxonomy): Eukaryota > Metazoa > Arthropoda > Insecta > Diptera > Tephritidae > Eurosta > Eurosta solidaginis. Next base: position 45,590 of record JARSSU010039194.1, read on the forward strand.
AGCTTCTCAATTTACATTTCAATTCTCAGAAAAATGACTTTTTCTACACCTTTTCTTTTTCTTCCCTACATAACAAACACGTGGAACAACACGTGGCAAAAAGAAAACGTAAGACACGTCGTGCGCGTTACGCACGGTTTTTGGCAACCCACCCCGCCCTTTTAAAAGAAAATGTCTCTCCCATTTTCTCTTACAGTAAAAGACTTGATAAGTGAAATATTATTGATTCAGAACTATTTTTTGCTAAGTTATATGTTATATAGCTTTATATTCTAGTCTATATATCTGACGGACCTTTTTTAAACTTGTTTTCCTATCTATGTTGCCTGTGGTCTTTATTTAAACCGATCCCGCCTCCATTTTTACTAGAAATATTTTCTGCTATAAGGAAAATATGTGTACAGCAAGTTCATACGATCCGTTAATTTTTCTTCGAGTTATGCTCGAACATAGAGAAAGTGCACAGTCATAAAAGGGGCGGGCCACACCCATTTTTCTCAAAATTTAGTGTTTTCGAATTTATGTTATAAACACAATTTGGAAAGTAAATTCTTTTCGTCTACAACCCTTTAAAAATCTTTTATATAAAGTGGGCGTGGTCTTTAACCGATTGTCGTCCATTTTTCCTAGAAATATTTCCTGCTATAGGGAAAATCTGTTTACTCAATTTTATTAAGATCCGTTAATTTTTGTTCGAGTTAAGACTCCCGAAACATAGAAAATTGCTTATCATAAATGGGGCGTTGCCGCCCCATTTTTTTTAAATTTGAAGTTTTCCTATTTGCTGTTATAAATCCACTTGGGACGTAAAATACCATTGATATAAAGCTATTTTTGCAAAGATATAGCTTCGTCCGTGACCTTTTTAAAAATCTTCTATATAAAAGTGGGCTGTGGTACCGATTTCGTTAATTTTTATTCAATGAATTCCTTATAGTCTGCCGAATTTGTTCCGATAGGTTTAACGATTATGATTTATGATTAATATATTGTAAAATTGAATTTATCACAAGCGGGGGTTCACGATCGTTTTATTTTTCCAATTTTTATCAAGAGTCTCAATATCATTACGTGTCCAAAATTCAACATTCTAAGTGTATTATTTACTATTATCAGGTTTTTTGTGTTTCCAAAATTTATATATTAAAAAGTGGGCGTGGTTATTATCCGATTTCGCCTCATTTTCAATACCAATCTATTCTGGGTCCAGATAAGATAGTGTACCAAATTTGGTGAAGATATCTCAATATTATCGTGCTAACGGACGACATGGCTCGATCAAATTTTTTTCGATACTGATGATTTGATATATGGAAGTCTATATCTATCTCGATTCCTTTATACCTGTACAACCAACCCTTATCCAATCAAAGTTAATATACTCTGTGTGCAAAGCACGCTGAGTATAAAAATATATAGTGAACAGATGTACATACCTAAGCGTATTTTTAAGATAACTATATATACTAAAACACGTAAGGAAGGCTAAGTTCGGGTGTAACCGAACATTATATACTCAGCTGAGAGCTATGGAGACAAAATAAGGGAAAATCACCATGTAGAAAATGACGTAGGGTAACCTGGAATGTGATTGCATGACATGTGTATCAAATGGAAGGTATAAAGAGTATTTTAAGAGGGAGTAGGCCATAGCTCTATGGGTGGACTCGCAATTTTAGGGATATCGCCATAAAGGTGGACCAGGGCTGACGCTCTATATTTGTTTGTACGATATGGGTCTCAACGACAGGTGCACATGAGAAGTTTACAGAGGGAGTGGGCCTTAGTTCTATAGGTGGACGCCTTTTCGAGATATCGCCATAAAGGTGGAGCCAGGGGAGACTCTCATAATTTGTGGTACGATATGGGTACACGAAAGGTGCTAATGGGTATTTTAGAGGACAATAATGTGGCCTTAGTTGCTATAGGTAGACGCCTTTTCGAGATATTAGTTATTTATTTAATTATTTAATTATTTAAAGTCACTTACAAGAGTGGTCGACTAACAAATACAAAGGAATAGTACACATGAAAAATGATAGCGTAAAAATATATACAAGTATAGATTAAAAAGGAATAATTAAATTTAGAATTTTGTTTAACGCTTGAACAGACTAAATTAACTATCATTACAAAGTAACAAGTAAACTTTAAGATATTCGGTTGAGACTGAAAAGTATAGCATCGCGTACGGCAACAAACGAACATTCGAGACTAATGCAATTATAAAAATCGTTATAGTTCGAGCATCAAACACGTATAGGATCACTTTTGCCAAAATTAAAACGACACAGGGGTAAATGGAAGGGCACGTAGTGTTTGGACATCCTAGCAGGAACTGCAAAGTTCAATTCGGCTTATCAGCTCAGAGGAGTCAACTTCACCTAAGAATTAGCTTATGCAGGAACATTACCCGAGTAATTCTACGTTTTTTCAGAGTTGGCAAATCAATGAGAAGAAGTCTACTTCTATAAGACAGAAGATGAAGATTTGAGTCCCAGTAAAGGCCCGTAGAGCAAAAATTAAAAATTGTTTCTGCACAGACTCAATACGCTTTATATGAGTAATATATAATGGGCACCAAACACAGGAGCAATACTCAATCGGCATAAAGGTATGACCAGGAGTGACTCTAGAATTTGTTTTGTACGATTCGGGTATCAAATGAAAGGTGTAAATGAGTACTTTAAAAGGGAGTAGTGGTAGTTGTACTGTGGAGGCGTTTTCGAGATATCGACCAAAATGTGGACCAGGGTGACCCAGAACATTATCTGTCGGGTACCGCTAATTTATTTATATATGCCATACCACGAAGAGTATTCCCGCCAAGATTCCAAGGGCTTTTGATTTCACCCTGCAGAACTTTTCATTTTATTCTACTTAATATGGAAGGTGTCACGCCCAATTTGCAAAAGTTTTTTTCTAAAGTTATATTTTGCGTCAATAAACCAATCCAATTACCATGTTCATCCCTTTTTTTCGTATTTGGTATAGAATCATGGCATTTTTTTCATTTTTCGTAACTTTCGATATCGAAAAATGGGCGTGGTGATAATCGGATTTCGACCATTTTTACACCAATACAAAGTGAGTTCAGATAGTACGTGAACTGAGTTAGTAAAGATATATCGATTTTTGCTCTAGTTATCGTGTTAACGGCCGAGCGGAAGGACAGGACGGTCGACTGTGTATAAAACTGGGCGTGGCTTCAACCGATTTCGCCTTTTTCACAGAAAACAGTTATCGTCCTAGAATCTAAGCCCTACCAAATTTCACAAGATTGGTAAATTTTTGTTCGACTTATGGCATAAAAAGTATCCTAGACAAATTAAATGAAAAAGGGCGGAGCCACGCCATTTTGAAATTTTCTTTATTTTTGTATTTTATTGCACCATATCATTACTGGAGTCGAATTGGACATAATTTACTTATACTGTAAAGATATTAAACTTTTTGTTAAATTTGACTTAAAAAAATTTTTTTTAAGTGGGCGTGGTCGTACTCGATTTTGCTTATTTTATAAGCTACATATAGTAATAGGAGTAACGTTCCTGCCAATTTCATATGATATCTTCAGCGACTGCCAAATTACAGCTTGCAAAACTTTTAAATTACCTTCTTTTAAAAGTGGGCGGTGCCACGCCCATTGTCCAAATTTTACTAATTTTCTATTCTGCGTCATAAGTTCAACTCACCTACCAGTTCATCGCTTTATCCGTCTTTGGTAATGAATTATCGCACTTTTTCGGTTTTTCGAAATTTTCGATATCGAAAAAGTGGAGCGTGGTTGAGTCCGATTTCGTTCATTTTAAATAGCGATCTGAGATGAGCGCCCAGGAACTACATACCAAATTTCATCAAGATACCTCAAATTACTCAAGTTATCGTGTTACGGACAGACGGACGGACGGACATGGCTCAATCAATTTTTTTTCGATACTGATGATTTGATATATGGAAGTCTATATCTATCTCGATTCCTTATACCTGTACAACCAACCGTTATCCAATCATAAGTTTACATATACTCTCTGTGCAAAGCACGCTGAGTAATAAAAATATATATTTTATCATATATATTCATATTATTCAATTAAGACATACAAGAAATAATGGGCGTGGGGTGATCATCAAAGCGCTTTGTATGGGGACAGGGACAAGTTGTTAAAGCCAGTAGGACTGACGGGATTTCCTTGTCGACGCTAAAAACCTTGGATCAGTGCAGTTACCCTGGACGTTTGACGTCATCTTGTCGCTGCCCATCTTTGTGATCCCTGAAAAATGCGATATGACGTGAGGGTGATACTACCTATCAAGCCTGGAAAACCAGACCCGGGAGACTCATATCGCGATGTCCTTCCGGTCGCATCTCATTTCTCGCAATCTATTATCCATCGACTTCATCGGTAAAGGGATTGTGGGGAACTGTAAATCATTTTTGAAATAACATAGAAAAAGGCAGTTTTCTAATCTCTTCGAATTTCCAAAATTTTGTATAATGTAAAATACGATCCGTTATCCATTTTTAAATCTCAAACTGCTCTGAAGTGATGTATCATTTTAAAGACATTTGATAGCGAAACGAAAATACGTACTCATTATATCCGTGTGTTTTACTTAGAAATTTTTATAAATCGTGTCACAGATTCATATATATCATTTGAGTAAAATTGGTTTTTCATCCATATCGTATACACGATACGGGCTCAGATTTTCATGAACATTCTCTGAGTATGTATCCTATTGGTTTTAGTTTAAAACTTCGAAAAGTACAAGTTGTGAAGTCTCATCGCATTAATTTGTTCAACATCTTTCGAAACCATTTTTGAAGTTGATTATATAGTCAATAATGTCAGAAACGTTACACCTAGTGAGAGAACTTTTGATAAACGTATCGAATCGGCACTTATATAAACTACTCGGATCAAGTATCGATGCTGGCATTTCCATACTGAGTCAAGGTATCGAGTAGACTTGACCCAAGTGAGTACTTTCGCATGAGATCGCATGATTTGATAAGTAGCAAAAAAGTAAGCAAGGGTAAGTTTGGACGAAACGAACATCATATACCCTTTGTGTGCTCTTACATATCTATTACAGGGGATATTTTTCATTCAAAGAGCATCGTCACATAACATTAAATGAGTTTTCAAAAGATTTTTTGATCGACTTATGAAAAAATAAAATAAAATAAATGTAAGCGCGATATTTCCAAACAGTTTACAGCGGAGCTCCTCTTCCAATTGCGTGTGTGCTCCTTTTTTATTTTTCCTACAATTGGCGGGTGGGACCTACATGTGTTATGCCGACTGAGAAGCTTTTGCATGCAAGTCAACGCTCAGAGTGGTTGCAATCACTGCCGAGTGTGACACCGCTTGGTGAAAAGTGTCTAATGGAAAAAACTGTTTCTAAATTTTTGAGGTTGCTTTGCCGGGCGTGACCCAGGATCCTCGTGTTACGGGCGGATCGCATTAAGGCATGTAAAAAAAATGTTTATAGTCCAGCACTCCAAGGGTGTATCTCCCATGAAAAGCTTGCCAGTGAAATTCATCTGCCTTTCAGCCAGGTATCGGCATATAAAAATGTGTGGGTCTCGTCGCCTCACTTGTAAGGAAAATTAAAAATAGCACGACGCAATTGGAAGAGAAGCTCAGTTTTAATCTCCTCGTATGAAAAATGGTGTCAAGTATTTTTTATGCATCAAAAGTTTTGTGGACAGATTACTAAATAGTAAGTGATCCGAACGATCTCTATTCTTAACGTTTGGACTCTGCACTTTTAACCGTATCTCTACTAGTGTTATTGGTTACGTACCATAATGTTGGCGGCGCCACTGCCCATTTTACAAAATTGTATTTAAGGATTTATATTTTATTTAACTGCTTTTTTTATAGCACTCGTCAGGTGTCCCCATTTCATCAGTATTTGTTAAACAATTTTGGAAGTGTGCGTGGATATATCTGATTTTGACCATTTTCCAATACCATAGAGTCGAAAAGCTCTATTGCTTGACCAGTTAAAGATATTGAAATTTTATGGAGCTACCACTCTTCATAAGTTTTTGGAGTTCTGTGATTCTGGACAATAACACATACTTTTCTCTTTACACCTATCTGGAGATCCTCTCTCATTCCACCATTATCACAAAGTCGGTTTATGTCAAATGCGGATCCTTTTACCGCTATCGTTGAAGATCACAGTTTACTGCTCAAGTTATGGTGTTAGTGAACTGACTTTGTTGATCTTAAAAATGTAGACCATCGGCGTGCGGCTAACTTGGTAAGTATCGAGGTAAAGTATCGATACTTTCCGTCAGTACGTGGAAATAGCATCGTGTACAAACTCATACTCGAGTATTTTTTGAGAAAAGTATCGATACTACTCACTCAGTAGTTACTACAATTTACCAAAATTTTGGTGCCTTATCAATGAAAACACTGATAAATTTGCATTAATTTGCTGTCCCATTTTTTTCCTCTCAGGGGTGTACATACATGTACGTTATGAAGAGTTAACATGTACAATATGTGAACGCAACTATTTCAGAGCAGACAATTCAGAATATGGCTGTTAAAATGTCAACCTGGCGGCGGGGTTTGGTTTGGTTCTATGTAAGGGTATAAAGCTTACAACACAACAAATGAGAATACTGCGTGTGGCAAAAACAGGCTGTGCTACAAAAACAAGACACAAAAATATAGAACTATTTACGATGCATTTATTGCTTTATGACCAAAGCATTCTTTATCACGGGACGTGCATTGCTTAATTGTCGCAATTGTTCAAATATTTTGCCGTCATGATAAATTATGAGCGAAAAGAGTGTAACACTGGGTTGAGAGTGCAGAATGGTTTAGTAGTGATGGTACCAGCGAGGATAATGGGTATTTGTGATTGTTTAAGAAAAACCAAAAATGTTCTATCAATACACATATAGTTTTATTGAGAGATGTGAATATGAGTATCGGTAGGTCATGAAGAACAATTATGAGCATACCTAGGTAGTATGCAAGTACACCTACACTTTTTATTATGAGACTTGCAGTGTTAACGCATAATCACAATTTATCTGACACATTTCTAAGTTACGCATTGAAGAGTGAATGGGAGAACACACATCTACATATTCCAGTGATGCTCTTACACATATAATGAGTCCTGCAACGAAAACCGGAGATAGGTCAGTAAAGCTACACACAGTGGCGCACTAGCGCTTAAATGATCTACCTCCGGTCGAAGGCATTTGGATTTGGGCAGCCAAAAGCGGACTGTAACTTAAACCCTAGTTGATAACGGAGCTAATACTGTTTACTAACAAGACAAATACCACGCTTTCGACTAAAAATAAATAATGTAAGCGCGATAACCTCCGAAGAGATCTAAGGCCGAGCTTCTCTTCCAATTTGTGTCGTGCTCCTCTTGATTTTTCCCTACAAATTGGCCGGACGGACCTACATGTTTTATGCCGACTCCGAACGGCATCTGCAAGGCAGATGATTTCACTGAGAGCTTTTCATGGCAGAAATACAATCGAGCGCTTGCCAGACACTGCCGAGGGGCGACCCCGCTAGAAATTTTCTTCTAATTGAAAAATTTATTTCTAAATTTTGATGTTGCTTTGCCCGGGAGTTGAAACTCAGGGCATACGGTGTGATAGGCGGAGCACGCTACCATCACACCACGGTGCCGCCAACAACACAGCAACGCTTTCGACTGCCCTCTCTAAAATGGTGCTGCTCTCATCTGTCTACGAGAGTCAAGTATCTGGGCATCGAAAAAGGCAGCAAGCTTCCGTTAATCGAATTTATCGACGTAAATCGAGAGGGCTTACATAGCCTTATATTCGTGTGTGAGAATCGTCAGCAGAAACTGTGGTCTAAAACCTAAACTCGGGATGGGGATTAATACGGCCTTCGTCAGACCATACCAACTATGGAGCCATAGTATGATTGCAGGGCATGGCAAAACAGTACAACATTAAAAAAATGAATAGAGTAAATCGGGCTGCCCTCGCAGGGCTAACAGGTGCACTAAGTCGTGTCGAACTGATACACTAAAAGTGCTCCTAAACCAGCTACCTCTGGACCTTCACTTATGTACATATATGACTGCAACTTGTTCGAAAGTAAGACTTCGTAAGTCTAGCTGCTGGAACACGAGTTATATGGCACAGTAGTATACTCAGGAAGCTTCCCGATGCATATAACATAGAAGTAACAGATGGTATGTTAATGAACATTTTTGTGATAACCTTCTTCTCATGTTAAACATAAAATTTCACAGCGAAATCGAGAGACGTTAACATAGCTTATATGGGAGGGCACACCGTATGGAAGTGTGGGTACCTAAAATTATTATACCCCCTGTACCTGTGAACAGGGTATTATAACTTTGATTGGATAACGGTTGGTGTACAGATATAAGGGATCAAGATATATACAGACTTTTAAATATCAAAATCATCACTATCTAAAAAATTTAATCAGCATGTCTCCGTCCGTCCTTTAGCACGATAACTTGAGCAAATATTGAGATATCTTCACCAAATTCGGTATGAGTTTATCTCAACCCAGATAGATTGGTAATGAAAATGAATGAAATCGGATGATAACTACGCCCAGTTTCTCGATATCGAAATTTAGAAAAATGGAAAATATGGTATTGAAAACAACGATAAGCTTACTAAATTTGGAAGATGAATTGTTTTATGACGCAAAATTAAATTCCAACAAATTTTGAAATATGGCGAGGCACCACCCACATTTAGAAGAAAAATTTGGAAGTTTAACAAGCCGTAAATCAAAAGCCGTTATAGATATTAAATTGAAATTTGGCAGAAGCACTATCCTTGCCAAATATAGCTGACTGAAGACAGTTAAAATCGTAAAGACCACGCCCTTTTCCTAAAGGTCTAACCTTAACAAAGTGCATACTATACTATAAATAACTACATTTGATATTCTACCTCAGTAGTGGCATGGTTGAGCTAAGTACAAACTTAAGCAATTTTTTAAAATGGACGTGACCCGCCTCTTTTTTTGTTTCTTTTCCAAAATACTTTTAATGCCATAAGTCGAACAAAATCTCCAAATCCGAACGATTTTGCATAAACATTTTTTTCAAAATTGAAATTCTCAAGTTCAAATGAATTCATAAATTCATTCACAGCTGGGTATATATGTTAGTTTCAACCGAACTTAGACTTTCTTTCTTGCACAGAACTTTATTTTTCGCACTATCAGTTCGGGATATAAAAAAAATATTTGGCGTGGAATACAACTGTACCTCTTCTTCCTACTGAGCTGCTTTACGCTAAAAGGATCTTCGACCTTTGATCCCTTTTGCACGCAACTCCTCAATTCATATATAAATAATTTGCGAGAAACCTAATGAGCCGTTAAAGACAACGATTTATATGAATAAAAGGCACTCCTCCTCTCCTCAGATGACAAGTTAAGTTGAAGATACAAAAATTTACTTTTAGGAATGAATATATAAATTTGGTGAGGCAAGTCATAAATATTCATGACCGATTTACAACAGCAATTTATGAATTTCATTAAAATCAATAGCAAACAAGAGCAGAACAAAATTTTTCTATATATCAAGCATCACACTGACACATGTATTCAAAATCAAAGCCTGCAAGAGGATATTATGTGATTTAATGAGGCGTTAAAGTAGAAAAGATGCATAAATCACACAATAAATAGAAAAATTATTTGCAAAATAGCACCAGTATTTTCATGAGTATGGTGTCCATATCATTTTACATATATGTGACCCGGCCTATGAAAATGTGGCTTATGACTCAAAGAAATTTCGAGAACAGCTGTTAAAGATAACAATGCATTCTTCAGGTTCTTAGTAGTTTTCATTTTTTTTAGTCATAAGCCACCTTTCATAGGCGGTTAAATATTATTGAACTACAATATACAAATTTTATAAAAAGTTTTTCAGTGGACTTTTTTCAAAATGCGAGTTGTTTGCGGGTTTCGCGACATTACCTTCAAACGAGTTTTTGTTTTTTGAAAAAAAAGAGCGTAAGAGGTTTGAAAAGGTGCCGAATTAAGTTTTCGCAGTATTGATTGCAATTAGGTCTTTGTAGATCGGGCGCTTTCGGATATGTATACCTGCACCTATATCGTGCTGACCGCCAACGCGGAGCAGAGGGTATAGTCTTGTTAATTAAAAGGAACAAGTTCCAAACGACCAGGCCTAGGCTAGGAGCGGTGACTCCGCAAGAGAACCTTGCACAAAATATTTATGAATCACTCTGGACAATAAGTTGTCGTGGAAGCTCAACGTCGAGGAGAGAGCGAAGAAACCTCCACGCGCTTTTTGCATATAAGATTGCTGGTGTACGTGGGGGTCTATCGCCCTCTCTCCCTCATTGGGTATTTAAACCGATTGTCCTATCCTATACTATGGGGTCCTTGCAGGTGTATCAGTACTTGGCATTACGGGAGCCTGTAAACAATCAAAGGGATGCCATTCCACTGCAGATCTGCGCAAAGAATATAGCGTTACAAACTGGAACGAGGCTCAGCCCTCGGGCAGCTTGAGCGCAGATCACATGGTCATAGTAGTATAGCGTCATCAATTGCAGGACGAACAGACTACATAATTCCATATTTGTTCTTCGAAGGCTCCTTAAGGGTGGATGGTTGGCGCAGGATGCCCAAATAGTGGACGGCGCGATATACGTATACACCGATTTCCGAAGTAGTGGAAGGAGTAGTTCTCGTTATACTGTAATAAACATATCCTACAGGCTGCCTTATCACTGCACCGTTTTCAGGCGAGTTGTAGCTGTGACCAAAGCTATAGAAATACTGGAAGAGAAACTTAAACTTCAGCCGCATCAACTTTAATATTGGCAGCCAAACATTAGTTAATGTAATCATCTCGCATAGCACAGCATATAAAAGTGTGGAAGCAATTCTCATTCTCAATGTTCTGAGTAAAAGCAAAGCTGGAAATTTTGTTTCTGTGACAAAAATAAAGAACTACCTTTGAAACAGGACTATCGAGTCTGAAAAATACTTGTTTTATATAAGAGCCACATATGACAGCTGCTAGGAAACTTAGACCCCTTACTTTTTTAACACTATTTATGCCCGGTTTTTCAGTGCGAGTGCAATAACATAAATTTTGCTGTTCTCCTCAGCTGAAGCGGCAAACTCTAGTCAACTTTAACTGTAGTTTAAACTCGCACTGAAAAACAGGGCCTCAGTGCGCCCGCCAAGAATGAGCTTTTGCGCTGCAAAATCGTATGACTATTTTATAGATTCCAAAAGAAATAGTCTTTTTCTCTCTTATTCGCATGGCGGATTGTTCATGTGTATAAGTTCACATGTGTAGTTGTAGAGATTAAGCTTCCCTTTTAAAGATGACAAAGCTGCGACACTGTTTCCAGTAAATCACAAAAAACTGTAGATAATAGGAAATTTAGCCAATAGAATATGAAAATTATAATAAAATGTAAAGCTAAGCATAAGTTAAAATTGTAAGGACACGCAGCAGTTAGCTTAAGCAAAAGGATGCTAACAAATGAGCAAACGCTAAAGATAATCTCTTTTCAAGATGAAAGCAAAGTGAGTGCAGATAATGCAATAATATCCTTGAAACTTTCTGCTTATTTGTAAGAATTTTCCCCGCTTGTGCATACGCATGTTTGTATGAAATGTAATACCTATAACTATGTGTATTATACATACATATGTACATACCTGTTTGAGAACAAAATTAAATAGTTGAGAAAGCTCTTGATTTTTATTTTCATTTCACAGTTCTAACGAGCAGAAAGGCAAGCTTGAATAAAATAAAACAAGTAAGGAATAAAAATAAGCAAGTAAGGAAGCTAAGTTCGGATGTACCGAACATTACAAACTCAGTTGAGAACTTAGCTGCGTTGGTTTCGTAGATGGTTTATAAGTGGTATTAATTCCATATCACATACGTTTGGAAATATCGACCAAATTGTAGACCAAGCTGACGTTTTTGGAACGATTTTTCCCTTCATACTTTGTGAAGTAACGGAAAATCACCATGAGAAATGAACCTAGGGTAACCCTGAATATGTTTGTATGACATGGGTATCACATGGGATGGTGTTAATGGGTATAGGTGATCGCCTTTTCGCGATATCGCCATAAAGGTGGACCAGGGGTGACTCTATAATGTGTTTGTACGATATGGGTATCAAATTAAAGGTATTAATGAGGGTTTTAAAATGGAGTGACCGTTATTTGTATAAGTAAATTAATTTAATAATATATGTAATACCACGAACAGTATCCTGCATGATTCCAGAGCTTTTGATTTCGCCTGCAGAACTTATCATTTTCTTCTACCTTAATATGTAGGTGCACACCCATTTACACGTTTTTTCCAAAGTTATATTTGCGTCAAAAAACCAATCCAATTACCATGTTTCATCCCTTTTTCGTATTTGGTATAGAATTATAGCATTTTTTACATTTTTCGTAATTTTCGATATCGAAAAAGTGGGCGTGGTCATTGTCGGATTTGCGCCATTTTATAATTCCAATGTAAATGTCCAGAGTATCGAGATAAGTACGTGAACTAAAACTTACTAAGAATATATCGATTTTTGCTACAAATATGCGTGTTAGCGCCGGGCGGAATGAACAGACGTCGACTGTGTATAAAAACTGGGCGTGCTTTAACCGATTTCGCCATTTTCACAGAAAAAGTTATCGTCATAGATGCTATGCCCTCTCACCAAATTCCACAAGGATTGCACAGTTTTTGTCGTACTTGGTATTAAAAGTATCTAGACAAATTAAATGAAAAAGGAAGTGAGCCACGCGTATTTGAAATTTTCATCTATTTGTATTTGTGGCACCATATCATTACGGGCGTTGAATGTGACATACTTACTTATATACTGTAAATGATATATAAATTTTGTTAAAATTGACTTCAATGTAGTGAATAGTAATAGGATAAAACTCCTGCCAATTGCAAAACTTTTAAATACCTTTAAAAGTGGGCGTGACCCTATCCAAATTTACCAATTTTCTATTCTGCGTCATAATTTCAACTCATCTACCAAGTTTCGTCGCGTTAGCTGTCTTTGTAATGAATTATCGCACTTTTTCGGTTTTTCGAAAGTTTCGATATTCGCAAAAGTGGGCGTGGTACAGTCCGATTCGGATTTGTACCACGTTCGTTACACGATACGGACATAGGCTATATGAATTCTTTTTTCACCCAGATCTCCCTTCTCACTTTTGGTGAGTATAGAAGTCTATATCGATCTCAGATTAGTCTATGCGTACGGATTACCGTTATGCGAACAAAATAATATACTCTGTGAGCTACTGCTCCAGCTGAGTATAAGAAAAAAGTCAACAAAAAATAAAAATAGAAAACATGTAGAAATGTTTCTATCCAACATGAAGTTTGCTAGCGCAACTAAGGTATATTCATGCAAGTGTTGTTGTTATTGTTATGTGAGTCAAGACTCGGTTAAAAACAGAAGTTGGCACTTTGTGGACGATTAATTCACAAAAGCTAAGCAACACAATATAGAAGTGCACAAGTATCACACGAAATAAAGTAAAAAAGGAAAACTAACTAACAGAAGACAGCAAATATCACTTTGTGGGATGCGTTGCAAAAAAGGACAAATAAATGGTGTAACTAACGGCCACTGGTTCGAAGTGTCGATGCAGTGAAACGCCAAAGTAGTCAGCAAACAAATCTAGTTCATTGATTCCGAATTACGGGGGTTATTCACCTAGTCCGCTTTGAAGAGCTCATGCTAAGAATTTGGCCTGCTCGGGACTCGATAAAATGCGCGCGAAAGCTTTCCTGCGGCAATGTGCAAAGCCACTATTACTTCTGCAGATTAAAGGATTCATTAAAAGGCACCCCTCTTCTATGTTAATCAATAGGCCACAGACCGAATAACGATGCGGAGCTAAAACATCTTGGTCATAAGGGTACCAGCTACCTTACGCATGTTTTCTGCTTGTCGTGTGACTTTGTATGATTCCAGAATCATAGAGGATCATGAACCAATAAACAGATCCGCAAGTCAAAAAATGATGAGAGCAAAAAAATCATAGTAGCTGTGAAATAAATTTCTCGCGTGACGTCTCCTTTGGACGCAGTGTGCCGACTTTATTCCAGCGGAGTATTTTGCCGTGCTGTGTGTCGTTGTGTAGCGATCAAGTTCTACGCGAAGGATATGGGGATGAGTGTGATCGATGTGATGGTCTCTCTGCCGGTACAGATCCAGTACCCCGGTAACACAGCACCATTAAGGTGCTAGCCCGACCATCTCGGGAACGATTTATATGGCCAAATAAACATGTCAGGCCATCCCTCCCTCCCCACCCTCAGTTCCATGAGGAGCTAACCGCACCCTTGACTCTGATATTTAGTCACCTCTTACGACAGCATACCTACCGCGGGTATATTCTGACCACCTACCGCTGGGGGACTCGCTCGACTCTTACTCATCCTATACATTTTTATCTCAAAAGTCCATATATAGCTCCTTCGATACTCGCCGTCTACATGCACGGACAGGACTATAAATCTTTCGGAGAACTTTTGCTTCGAATACTCAAAGAGCATCTCATCTTCTGTCTTGAGTAGCTTCCATGATTCCGAGCAATACATCAGGACAGGTATGATGAGTGACTTGGACAGCGAGATTTTGTTCGTTGAGACAAAGAAGCACTTGTTGGAAAGAGTAATGCCGTTTGATTTCTAGCCGGAATGTTTTTTCTCTTTAATGCTGCTTCCCAAGGTTTTGTAGACGAAATTATCCTTCACAAATCTCGAATTACATTCCTCCGTTTCAAGAGTAAAACGCCGTCATACAATAGGCACACTTCGAGGACAGCAATTACTTCGTCTCGTCCTCCACCATCAGCAGCACCACTTTTGTGCTCTTTATTTATACCAAACTCTGCGCCTCCATATTTGACAGCCCGGCGGTATCCGTCACTACTTGGCACCTTGTGATTTTTTAACCGGGATATTGCCATTCTCACTTCGCCATAGTGGATGCGGAGCGGCTTTCATCATCGGCGAACGGGGTGTCGGGTTCGTCTTTCCCCACACTCTGTACGTCAGTTACCAGGGCGCATTATCGTCCTTGCAGGACACTAATTTTATGTTGGGGTTTGCCCGCATTTCAAAATAGGAAGAAAAAATAGACTCCGAAACTTTAATTTTTACTCTGTCGTAGTCGTTACTCAGTTACAGTTTAAATAAACACTGGTAGCGAAATATAAGGGATATGGAATAAAAACCGAAAATTCAAAGTGCTACGTCATCAAACTTTTTTTTCAAATTCGATGATTAAATACAACAATACGGAATGCGTGCACCTTGGCTCAGTTGTTTATGATCAAGGATGGCAAGAATAGTCGCACTCACAAAACCTGAAGTGATAGCTAAAGACGATAGTCGTCAATGGATATCATTCCTACAGCCAGTGGCGAACAGACGTGGTCAACCGTTTTACTTCCTCATGTTTTAACGCAAATTTAGCCAAATTATGCACTCACAACTATCACCGGCATGCCTTCTTATGATCCTGGGAACCGCTGCCCGCACAGTGAGACAAAAGAGCTGAACTATGCCTAACAGACAGTTAGGCGTTCCAGCAAGAACTGCTGATTCAACACCGCCTCCCTGTAGGTAAGAAAAATCTCCGTAGGCACAACGATGAAATCCGGCACCTACTAACTCGAACTCGTTTGATCTAGATAAACTTTAAGGAGAGCCTAAGTCTAATCCACACTGAGTCTGTAAATCACTTCACTAGGGTTGCGCCGTAAACGCTGATTATCAATATGCATTAACAATCTTGCAAACGAGTAAAGCAGACTACCCAGGCAACACGGGTGGACTCTGCCTAACTGTGTCTAACAATAAATAAAGACACTCCCTGAAAGGTTTGGGGAGTGTTATCGATGTGTATGGTCCTTGAAGAATAGATCCGGGACGTTCCGCTAACAGCACCGATGAGGTACTAGCTCGACCATCTCGGCAACGATTAGTATAACTCATATTAAACCTTCTAGGCCATCAAACCTGACAGATCTGGTATAATACTAGTAAGCTGTTAATGCATGTAACGACTATTTTGTGAAAAGTCATCAGCGATACTATATCGACTAATAAGTCAACTGGTAACTACCCCGATGATAGACGGAGTAGACGTAGTAAGTAGTATGCCAACTGATATATGGTTGATAAATTGATATATTATAATTAAATGGTTGTATTGTGTATATGCCATTTGGTCTGTGTGTTAATTAGCATGGCCCTAATGGATATATACTAACTAGTTCGGCATCGTGGTACGATTGGAGTATACATATAAGGACTAGTTGTCAACTGTATGCATGCTGATGCAGAGACGTGGCAATTAATTATCTCGCAGGACATCGCCGTGTTGAAAAATACCAGTTATTTTAATGGAGAAACGACATGAAATCGAACTTGTTGAGGTTTTGCGCCAAACTAGTATTCTTCTAGTTTACAACTGGTTGTTGACTGCCAGGGTAATGTGAGTGTCTGCTGGAATGTTTACAACAAAACAGTATTTATGTTCCGACTTTCTTCAGGTCTTGTCGCTGTCATTTGTTCGCACATAACATGCTTATAAATAAACTTATCCTGACTCTTATATATTGTAAAACACTTGAGTGGTGGGCATAAGTCGAAGGAGTGTGACAACGATTGTGCGGCACGAGAGCAGCGCACTTCCTACATAGCATACCTGATGCGTGTACTCAATATGGACAGTTCGGTGCGTGTGGTGTGTTGTAGCTACTTGTGTGTGTGTACACGGTGCGGATAAAACTTTTAATAGTATAATGTATTCGTTTGCATAAATATGAGGAAGCGAGAAAATATACTGTGCTTGATATAAATAAGGAAGCAGACATTTACATGGTGATAAGTGTTGCCATTGTCATTCTGAGTTTCGTTTATGTTTTATTGCTAAGGGTTTCTTGTTGTGAAATGTGTATTCTGAAATAAAATTTCTTAGCATAAATTGGATGCAGTAGTATGGACACTCTCGCCCACAGTTTTCTTTGGTATGAAATCCTCATCATACATTTTTTTAATTGCTTCAAATAAACATTTCATACATGTAAGCAATAGGCGTGATACACGCTTAAACACTATACAATAGACTAATATTGTAATTCGTGTGTAGTTCTATAAATAGAGCAAAAGCAACAACACAAGTTTCTTTGACACCGCACTTACTCAACGCATTACTGTACCACATATGAATGACATTCGAATACATAGTGTCTAGTGCATTAAGAAAAATAATGACAAAGATATGGCAATTGGTATGAAGGTTTAAAACAACTAAGGCATATGACGTGGCTGAATCTCGTTTTTATGTGTACACTTCACCATCGTAGTATGTGCGGGTTCAAATCCCACTTCCCGGAGAAAAGGTGTATGGAGAGATTTACAACGTGTATCATCTGATTCAGCAGGGCTTGTCCGTCCTGATGTCACGTTGTTTCAATTTTCCCAATTATAATAGTGTAACAATTAGAGGTGTCTAAGTTCGTCTCGTGTAATCCGAAACATTATCATACTAGCGTGAGTTTCAATTGTACATTTCATTCAGATATACTTTTCTACATTAACACGTGGCCACCGCTAGTGTATACAAAAATGGCTCCCCTATTTCCTCTTAAAATAAACTTGATAAGTGAAACAATCATTGACTCAAAACTATATTTGCTAGTTGTAGACTTATTATTCTAGTGACGTGGTCTTTAACCGATCCGTTCATGTGTATTAGAACTATGTTCTGCCTATAAGGCAAATAGGTGCACACAATTTCATACGATATGTAATTTTGCCTTCGAGTATGGGCTCCCGAAACATAGAAATTGCTTAGTCTAACAGCGCGGTGTCATCGCCCATCTTTAAACTTTGAAGTATTCCTATTTAGTGTGTATAATATCCACTTAGAAATGATAAATACCAGTGATATAAAGCTCTTTTTGCATAGAGATATGACTTATTTATTCTTCCACTGACCCTTTGTAAAATCTTTTATATAAAAGTGGGCGTTCGCGTTCAGCCTTAACCGATTTCACGGTAATGTTTCTGCAAAGCAATTCCTATAGTGAAGGCCGCCTCTCTGCCAATATGTTTTGTAACGATAGGGCTACGATTTGAGTTTCATGATTAATACCATATTGTAAAAATTGATTTGATCACAGTGGGTGCGGTGCCAGCGTCCCAATTAAAGATTTTTTTTCAAATTTCTATCAAGAGTTCAATATTAGTCCACATGTCAAATTTTAACAATCTAGGTGATTATTTCCTAATAATCAGGTTTTTGTGTTTTCCAAAATGTTATATATATTTCAATGAATTCAGTGAAATTCCGCTTATTTCAAATCTTCTGCTAACGTTCGTATCGCTAAAATGTTGAATAAAAGACTCCAATATTCTGTATTACAAAATGGTCTTTGTTAGACTGCTTTGAAAGTACTGCACAATTAAACTTCACTTCGCGACTGATAGCGTATTTAAAACAAACTGAATGCATGATTGCTCTAGCTTGCCCTCTTTTATACTATTCGATTTCTAGTTCGCATATTTCAAGGCGTTTTCTCAGAATTTAGTGCTTGTTTACCAGCTATAAACTACAGATGCACGTTTATAGCTTCTCATATGCGCGTGTATATGTGAGTGATACTTGCACAAATGATTGCCTACTTTTGTGAGTATCTCAGATATATGCATGTGTATGTGTGAGAAATACCTTGCGTATGATTGCATACTTTTGTGAGCATCTCTCCGCTGCTGGCATGTACGTATGTGTAGAAATAATGATTGTTTGTTTATGTACATACAAGTGACTGCTTGGTATAGGCTTAGAGATGATAGTATGCCTTAGTGTTGCTAATATTCGTCACAATATAAATTGCTTATTTCCAATACCAATCTATTCTGGGTCCATATAAGCTCGTGTACCAATTTGGTGAATATATTTCAATATTTACTCAAGTTACCGTGTTAACGGGACGTACGGACCGACATGGATCAATCAAATTTTTTTTGATACTGATGAATTTGATATATGGCAGTCTATATCTATCTCGATTCCTTTATACCTGTACACCAACCGTTATCCAATCAAAGTAATATACTATGTGTGCAAAGCACCCTGAGTACAAAAATTGCTTCAAATAAATGTTTTCATACATTTAAAGCAATAAGGGTTTAAAAGGAATACTTGCAGTTAATGATTTGTTATCAAAAAGTTAACTATATGTTATCCAAAATATGTAGATTTTTATAGAACGCTATCGAATTTTTATCGAAAGTTATCGATAGTATCAAAAGTTATAGATATAGGAAATCGATTTATTGCCGGAATGCACCAATTTGTAATCGACATGTTATCGATTTTTAGATTCGTTATCGGAGTGCTAACAACTTGTTCTCTGGGTGTATCGATTTTTTATCGAAATATATCGGTTTGTTATGAGCTCAAATTAAAAGCATTCATTTTCTAGACTTACAGTAGTGAATGTAGACATCTAATATCACGAGTACTTGATGCCCATATTTTTTTAAATTTTTAATCTCTTAACCTTTTGTTAGCGTAGATCAGCCGATTCGAACCTGGAATAATCCAGCCATTCTGAAATGTGCAACCCTGGATGAATATGATTTCAAGGAACTCCATCGCTCATGCCAAATCAAGAGCCGTTCACTTTATGGCTAACTCAACAGCAAACTCGTTTACTATATGGTACGATGCCCGGTACTCTAATGAAATTATCTTAATTGACCTGTCTAAGCTTGGTGATCGGCGGGCGAATAGTTTTTTTTGCTATTATATTATTTAAGTGGACTGTGTGTTATTTTAGAGAGGGAGGTTGCTATGCACCTGTTACACCTTGTATTTATTCATTGGGGGCGAGCACTGGGGGCTCCAAGGTATTGGCTGCGGGTTGAGCCACCTTGTTTTGCTTTGAAAAACCCCCTTTGGAATAAAAAAACTTAAACTATGTCTTTAGAATATTTCACTAACCAGTGAGAATTACAAGCACACTCAATGGCTAATGAAATAAACGAACGAAAAATGTTCATAGTTTAAGTCACTTAAACAGACCAAATAGACATGATATTTTTAATGCCGACTAGAGAGGCCGGAGGGTCGTCTTGCTGACGGGAAAATTTCTATTGTGCAACCAGTACTATTTGTATTGAGTAATGCTTACAAGTCTATTGAAAAGCGAAAATCTTGAACTGTAAAACACAAGCTAAATCCGAAAGACGCATTGCAGTACGCATTCACATCCCTTCGACCAGTCGTCTTGTGGCACTTCCTCTTCCAACTGCTGTCGATAGTATCCTCTGACTGGAGTACCTCTTAGCTATTACCGCTAGAATCTTAATGCTGATTTAAACACATAAATTATCATAGTTTTTTGCTTGCCGTTATTTAATTTCTCTACCCGCCTTCCGATTTTGGGTGTTGTTCTCCGACTTTGATGCCCTGAGTCTGGAAACATTCTCCAAGTGAGAGCCATGGCATCTTGAATAGTACTTTGTCACACTTTACTCTGCTGGAGGTCTGCTTCATTTAATATATCGAACTAACTCAGAATTCGAGGTCTGCTTCTACATCCCTGCTTCCCTACTAGATTAAAGTTATCGTTATCTTCTTGAAGCGTTGTTGAATACTACATAAGCCCAATAAAATTGAGTGTACCGTATCCGGCTTGTCATTCTTGATGTAGAACATATCTTGCGACCTATCGTCCGTAGGTCCAAATACTCGCAGTGTTTTTCTATCGTGACGGTAACTTAAGACACAGCGCTCACACTTCCATAAACACGGGTCCTTGTTATCGTAGGTTTTGCTTTGTATTTCACACAGCGCTGCAGTTTCAGTTTGACTTCGTTTTAGCATAGGCCATTGAGTTAAAGTATCTAAGCAGGTAACGCAGCCGGCAGGTATCACATTGTTCATTACGTTGAGCAGCTCCCATTCTAGCGGTGGAAATTTATTCACAGGGATTACTGTGTTCAAGTAGCGACAATGTTATGCCAAGCTTCACCAAGTAGTTTATACTCCCGGTGTAATCCGATTCCATCATATACCATTGCTCTTCCGCGTAAGTCGAAGTCCCATTTTCCTTTATGTTTGATTTGCAATAACTTTCCTTGACTATGTCTTCTATCTTAAGATTGGCATATACTACGCTCAGGTTTGTTGTCTTCTACTGGTCGCTGCCTCTTTTCCTTTTGAGGGAAAATTTCTCCTTTTTATACCTTTAGAGATAAGGATACTCCCCAAGGTTATAAGGAGTTTATCGATGTTGATGGTGCTTTGGCGATATTGAACCTGTACGTTCCGGAAAATAGCTCCGTTAAGTACTAGCGCTCCATCACCGGAATGAGTGATGTTACCACTTTGAAGATCTAGGTCATCCAGCCGTCGTCTTCCGTGTTAAACATGCGGTCGCCAGAGCCGCGCCTGCTAATAAACAAGATTTTCCACGAGTGAAGCGAACACTGTGATTGGGGAACTGTTGCAATCACATGTCCGACGGTGCCGACATAGTTTGTACCTTATAGATAGGAGGGAAAATATGGCCCAACGCTGCAGTGGATTAATCATGCAAAAGGTAAGGCACGCAAAAAAATCCTGGAAATGGGGTTCGTAATTCAGGATCACCTACTCCAGCAGCACCTGTTCACGTTTTCTTTTAACTTTAGATCCTCATCTCACATAGTTGCATGCTACGCGTACCCGATATGGTTGCAAGCCTAAAGAACTACTAGAAGCGGCCTGCCGAAATACCGCCCTCAGAACCGCCACGGGTTGTCTCTTATGTCCCCAGAACACCATCTACATAATGACGCGAGAATATTCCCCATTAGAGAGAGAAATGAAATGATAACAAACCATTTTATGTTGAATACCCAGAAACCTGGGCATCCCAACAGACATCTGATTGATGAGCCTACACCGGCCAGGGGCTTAAGAAGTCAGCTCCGTAAGCCTTATGAGGAAATACGGCACTTGAGAACACAGCCGTATGAAGCTAAAAAAACACAAGCACGTCCTCAGTGAAATCCACAAACAGGCGTCGGACCTCTATGCCAAGAATGTCCGGTGAATCCTACACTCAAAGAACAATATCCAAAACTAGCAGAGGAGGAACGCACTCTCCCTAGGGAAACGCGCGTCACTCTAGCTCAACTTCGATTTGGGTACTGTAACAGGTTAAACCTTTACCTATCCAGAATCAACCCCGACATACACAACATATGTCTTGCTTGTAATGTGCCCCTACATGACACCAACCATCTCTTTAACTGTATTGTGGAACGAACGCCTCTAACAACCCTCTCACTATGGTCCACCCCTGTTGGAACAGCAAGTTTCCTTGGAGTCCCGTTAGAGGACATTGATAATAATTTGTGATCGGTTGCACTATTGGATAGGGCGAAGCACTGCTACAACAACAACAACAACAACAACAACTTAGCTGAACTATAAAACTCATCTCTTTAGTTGACCGAATTTTGACCTCTGTTTTATCATTTCTAGCAAGCTTTTACAAAAAAATCTTCAACTACAAATCCATAAGCAAACCGTTTAGGTGCTCATCAAAAAGGGTGACTTACGCTCATATCGTACTTTACCCGCGCACAAGGGAGCGTTATGCATGATTGCTCATTAACTGCAATATTTATGCGGAGCATTTCGTTTTGACCTTTTTCAATTTTTTTCGTGTTTTTTAAGGGTTTTCCGAGTGAATACTTTCCTGTGCTTGTTTTGGGTGGTTAATTGATAATTCCGTTTATTTGAGTTTGAGTAAAAGGGGAATTATTGTTTATAATTTTTATTTGTTGCTACCATTTTTATTGCTTGTTTATTGATTACTTGATTGATTGACTAATTTAATTTTACTGTCAAGTAGCGAGCTAGCGGAGGTATCGATTTCGAGTGTAGGGTAAATTAAACTCAATAAAAAAGTGAAGCTTATTATAAATTGAAAGGGAAGTCTTTCATTAGTTCATTCCTTTTAAATGGGAATATAGCTGAATTTAAAGTTTCTTTAATTATTTCGTTTAATAAATATTAGTACGTATGTCGCTGCAAAGCTTTTATTCTTAAAGCACCAAATTGTGCAAAAGAACGTTAAAATTACTCATTGCATACATCACTAGCAAGCAAAATCATCTTAGTTTCTCGATTAATTATTTATAAAATTACAAACATGAGTAAAGCTACTTTACACATACCAACTTAGTGACTTACATAAGTTACTTGCAATTTAATTTACATAGTTTTGAAACTTTTCACTTTTTCAACAACACCCATCAACACAAAAACACTATGAGAAGTAAACACTTATGAAGCTTTAAAGAAAATTTGCATTTCGCTTCAAGCGGAAAAGTGGATGCTTTTGCTGAAGTCTTCCGTAAAGCACAAGTAAGTACATACGCGCGAATGTGTTAGTGTGCAATTTTTTATCGCCCCTGAAGATGAATGTCATGTTAAGTTACAGTAAAATACAAAACTGCTTGAGTATTTACGGTGCATATAGCTTAATGGGTATTCACGTTGTAATCCGTTAGAACTGAGTCCTTGTTTCGCTGGCAGCTTTCTAGAGTGGCTGCCCACGGACGTATTACAAAAGAAGAAATGGGAGGTATGCAGCTTATAAATAATCAGTAAAATATGAGCTCTGGGAACCACTCAGACAGTAGCACTGTGAAAATTCTGCACATCCCACGGGTAGACTAAATGGCCAAGAACATAGCTTTAACAAAGTCAAAGGTATTCGAGGTTCGGGAAAGCTCAAGCGCAAGCCTGCAGTATAAGTTCGGGTGTAACCAAACATTAAATACTCAGCTGAGAGCTTCTATCGTTCAGTTCATTAAAATAGGACGCGATAGTTATTTTAGGCCGAGCTTCTCTTCCAATTTGCGCCGTGCTCCTTTTATTTTTTCCTACAAATTGGCGGGACGGGGGCCTACTTGTTTTATGCCGACTCTGAACGGCATCTGCAACGCAGATGAGTTTTCACTGAGAGCTTTTCATGGCTGAACTACACTTGGAGTGCTTGCCAACACTGCCGAAGGGCGATCCCTCTTAGAATTTTTTTCTAATTGAAAAAACTTGTTTCTAAAATTTTTATGTTGCTTTGCCAGGGGCGTGAACCCACAATCTTCGGTGTGGTAGGCGGAGCACGCTACCATCACACCACGGCGGCCGCCAGTACATTCATTTAGCTTCAGTCTTTTGACACTAAGTACTATCAAAAGTGGGCGTGTTTAATAATAGTGTTTGCCCACTTTTATTAAAAATATTTCTCTTTGGAAAGAAAATAAATATAAATACAAAGTTTTTTCACGCTAAGTAAATTGTTCTTTCAGTTATGGCTCTCCAAAATATAGAATAATGGTTGCTCCAATGGGGAGGCGCCATGCCCATATTTGGAACACATAATACTACAAGAATAGAAAGCGATTTATGGAAAAAAATCGCCGCTAGGAGGCGCAAGGATCGAGATATTCACAAAATCCTATTTGTGGTCCGATTTGGCTCATGTTTGGAACAGATAATACTACAAGAATAGAAAGCGACCTATGCAAAAAAAAATCGCCGCTAGGTGCGCAAGGATCGAGGTATTCACAAAAATCGCATTTGTGGTGCGATTTGGCTCATATTTGGAACAAATATTACATACAGTCCGGTAGTAAGTGACATCAAATATTTTGGAGTTGGAGGAGGGACAAGCATACGTGGCGCAGAGTCGAACAAAGTCTTTGAAAGGATTATGTATTGAGGACTTAGATTGTAACAAATTGTCAGGAAAAAGTCCTTGTAATAATGAGTCACTAAATAGAATAAATAGAATGAGAAATAATAGGCAATTAAATAAAGACTAAAAGCTTTAAAATAAATAATTAAAAACAAGTAAGGACGGGACTGTCTTCGGCTGTGCCGAAGACTTCATACCTTTCACGAATGGGGCTGAACAATAATCTTATCCCGTCGTAATCTCCAAATAATCGGAGTATAAGATAAGAAATATATATTGAACAGATGTAAATACCTAAACGATTTTTAAGATAAATATAAAAATAAAAAAATATGTAGGTAGGTAACTTTGTGTGAGGATGCAAAGTTTCAGGTTTTTGCGTTTATGGATGGTCGTAATTACATTAAAGTACATCCAGCCTTAACGAGATGATCGGCTGCATGTTTAAATTGCAGAAAATTACATCACAATGGGGGATTGTACGAGGCCACGCAATCAGTGGACAGGGGCACGCCGCAGGGAGGGGTGCTATTACCTCTGCTGTGGACGCTGGTCATCAACCAACTGCTCAGGCAATTCGATGGAGGGACACGTAAAACTTACGGCTTACGCAGATGAGTTGCAATTGTGGGAAGTGCCTTCCAACGATTAGTTCTTTGATGGATCGAGCGCTTCGGGATATTTATACCTGGGCATCTAATGTTGGGTTGAAAGTCAATGCGGAGAAGACGGATATGGTCTTGTTTACAAAGAGGTACAAGGTCCCAAATTGGACCAGGCCTAAGTTAGGAGAGTGACCTTACAGGAGAAACCTTGCACAAAATATCTAGGAATCATCCTAGATAGTAAGCTGTCATGGAAGTTTAACGTGGAGAAGAGGGTCAAGAAGCCCTCAACGGCACTTTATGCATGTAAAATAATGCTGGGGTGTACGTGGGGCCTATCGCCCTCTCTTTCTCATTGGTTTTTAAGCGATTGTAAGCCATATTCTATACTATGGAGTTCTTGTTTGGTGGATAGCCACACAAAAAACAACATACCTCAAAAATTAGAGGGGGTATGCAGACTATCGATGCTTAGCATTTCGGGAGCCCTGAAAACAACCCGGCGGCTGCACTGTATGGCATTCTGCACATCCCACCTGTAGACCTGGTAGCAGAGAACAAAACGTTAACGACCGCAACCAGGCTCGGTGCTTCGGGGCAGCTTGAGCGCCGACCATATGGCCATAGTAGTATAGCGTCATCAATCACAAGACGAACAAACTATATGATTCCCTATCTGCGCTTCGAGGGAGATCTTAAGGGCCACAATAGAGGTGGACGGTTGGCGCATGGATGCGCAAATGGCGAACGAGGCGATACGTGTGTACACCGAAGGTTCCAAAAGTAGTGGAAGGAGTAGGGTCTGCGGTATACTGCGCTGATCCGGAAATAGCAGATCCTACAGGCTTCCGGATTACTGTAGCGTTTTCTAAACGGAAATATTAGCCGTAACCAAAGCAGGGACAAGGAGAAGCATACATCTATATTGGGTCCCAGGGCATATGGAATAGATGGGAATGAAAAAGCAGACGAACTAGCTAAAAAGGGCGCATCCTTTGAAGCTTGCTCCGAAGATGTCCCAACTAATGGGCGAGATTAGGCGAAGGCGAGAGGTGCACATGATCGACCAAGCGGGAAAGGCGTGGGTTCAATGCGCGGGGCTGTAAAGTGTCGAAGATTATGTGTAGGTCTTACAACCTTAGACTAAATAGTTGCTCTATAATTAAAAAAGAGAGGACTGTAGACTCATGACGGGTATTCTGACTGGACACTGCCTCCTGGCGTCACATGCTTTAAATTAGGCTTGGTCAGTGATATCAGATGTAGGAAGTGCGGGTTGGAGGAGGAAACGATCGAGCATGTTCTGTGCTCGTGCCCTGCATTGCCAGGCTAAGACCCAGCTATTAGGAGTGATACAGCTGTCAGATCTAGAAGCAGCAAGTGGCTTAAGTCCTAGGAAGCTTCTAGTATTTGCCAAGAGGACGGAGTTATTCTTATAACATAGGTCCTGGTTTGTGATAGGGGTTTTCAGTTCGGTCGTTAAAACAAACTTCTGGTAACACTACGGACTCAATCAGTCTATGTGAGGTCCTCATGGACCGGCCAGTTCAACCTACCTACCTAGAAAATAATAGTTAGGCCCTAGGTACTAGTCATCACACTCCTCATCATCTAGGACATTGATCAGACAATGAATAAAAGCATTGGGGCGTCAAATTTCTATTGATAATCATGTTTAAGACCAACTGAACCTGAATAAGGTTATGATACGCCTCACATTTTAGAACCTACCGTTATGACAACAAAGTTATATATTACGTTAGCTTTGCTCAGTTGAGTATAAAAGGATGTATGTATGTGAGTATGTATGCATCTAAGTAGCTCCAGTGGGCCTGCTACCGACTACTCCAAAAAATCTATGTATTGTGGAAATTAGCTTCAAATTCAATACATGGTTCTAAAACAAATAGGAGATGCAGATCCACAATATTACATATCTATATGTTGTCTTTTAGCACTATCAGGGTTTCGGCTATACTACCAAGTCTTAAATTATCAATAAAGTTACCTTCATTTCGAGGGCTAAACAAACGTAAGACGAGGAACGCCACGTTCCCCAGTGGGTTAGGGGAAAAGAATATACCCGCGGTAGATATGCCTGTCGTAAAACTAAAATACCAAATTGATTCAAGGGGTTGTGTAGCGCAACCATTTCAAGGGGTTGTCAGCACAATATATAGCTTCTCCAACCCAATTGTTAACCTCACTACCCATGGCGAATCCTGTTTCATAACAGGCGAGGCTCTGCACCCCGAACTCCTAATGGATCTAGAGCTGGCAGGCGGTATAGCCTAGAAAGTTCATGTGGTCATACCAAATCATTCCAGATATGGTCGGGTAGTACCTTAGCGTGCTTGTACCGGAACGTACCGGATCTGCATACAGCAACGACCATCATAACACTCCCCAAAGCTTTCGGGGAGTGTCCTTATCGCTACAACAAAAAAAACAACAGGAACGCCCACGCGCGGGCTCTTTTCCCCTGCTGTGGGGTTGTGGTAAATATCAAATTGGCGTGCTCCGATGAATCAGAATATCTTCTATTAAGGGGAGTGTCGCTGAAGCTGTCTGACAGGGTTAAGTACTTGGAACTTTTCTTGACAGGACTAGGAAGCCTTGTATGTTGTCGAGGGGCCAATTGGAAAAAGCTGGGGGCTTTCTTCGAGGGTGGTAGATTTGCTGAAGGATATGGCATCCAAGCCGTAAATCTTCTATTGAGCTCTGGTCTGGTGGAGAGCGTTGGGTACTTCTTGCATGGTCAAAACGTGGGAGCAGTGCAGTGTGATGGCGGGAATAAGCGGAGCTTTTTGTATGCCGTGCGCTCGGCGCATCTATTAAGATTTACGAAAACAGTTATCTGTCTAATGGAGTTCATTCAGTACGCCTTAATATAGAGTACGCCTTAATCAGTACGAATTCGAAGTCCTCTCTGTTAGATTAATGGGTTTGCATGATACTATCGTTGCCAGGAGTATAAACAATTTGAACAGTCGATTAAGTATTGTCTGAACTGCTTTATTTCTCAGTTACATATGGTTTCCCTAGTATGAGCCCACAGAAGGGCTCCATACCATGCTGCTATAGCACCCTGTTCGGCTAAGCAGTCTACCTATTCATTATTTTCATGTCCCTGATGCCCGAAAACCCGTCAAAGAAAAACCTTATTCTTGGCTGCCAGATAATTTCGGACTCTAATGCATTCATTCACTAGCTCAGAAGTAGTTATGTAAGATTTCAAGGCGCGCAAGGCTGCTCTTACTTACTTACTTAATGGCGCTTAACCGTCTGAACGGTTATGGCCGTCCAACAAGGCGCGCCAGTCGCTCCTTCGCTCCGCCAACCGGCGCCAATTGGTCACATCAAGGGAGTTTAAATCGTTTACCATCTGGTCCTTTCAACGGAGTGGGGGCCGCCCCTCTACCTCTGCTTCCATACGCGGGTTCAGATAGAAACACTTTCTTGGCCGGAGCATCATCATTCATTCGCATAACATGGCCTAGCCAGCACAGCCGCTGCGTTTTAATTCGCTGGACTATGTTGATGTCTGCGTATAGCTCGATACAGCTCATCATTAAATCTTCTTCGGTACTCGCCATCGCTAACGCGTAGAGGTCCATAAATCTTTCGATGAAATTTTCTCTCGAACACTCCCAAAGCCGCTTCATCTGCTGTTGTCATGGTCCATACTTCTGCCCCATACAGCAGGACGGGTACGATAAGTGACTTGTAGAGTATGATTTTCGTTCGCCGAGAGAGGACTTTACTTTTAAATTGCCTACCTAGTTCAAAGTAGCATTTACTAGCAAGATTGATTCTTCGCTGGATTTCAGTGCTGATGTTGTTGCTAGTGTGATGTGGTTCCCTCTGGAGGCTGCCTCACTGTCTGACATAATGGGGATACTCCTCGAGGATAAGCCTCTTCGTAGACATTCGCTATCGCTTAATTCTCTTGCGTGGATTTTTGCCTGAAAAATATCTCCTGTTTTTAGCCATCGAATTTCGATCCCTCCATGAGCCAGAGCTCTAAATCAAGAGAGTTTTGTCCAAAATGGACGCCTAACAGTTTTCCGATATTCTAAACGTAGGGGGCAAGCAGGGTTATTATTTTGGCTAATTATACAGAAATTTGCCAAATTTGGCCACCGTGGTGTGATGGTAGCGTGCTCTGCCTATCACACCGTATGCCCTGGTTCACACCCCGGGCAAAGCAACATCAAAATTTTAGAAATAAAGTTTTTCAAATAGAAGAACATTTTTTAAGCGGGGTCGCCCCTCGGCAGTGTTGGCAAAGCGCTCGGGTGTATTTCTGCCATAAAAGCTCTCAGTGAACTCCTCCGCCTTGTAGATGCCGTTCGGAGTCGGCTTAAAACATGTAGGTCCCGTCCGGCCAATTTGTAGGGAAAATCAAGAGGAGCACGACGCAAATTGGAAGAGAAGCTCGGCCTTAGATCTCTTCGGAGGTTATCGCCGTCCTTACATTTATATGCCGA
>JARSSU010039195.1:0-32960 GCA_029619165.1 Eurosta solidaginis
ATAATACTTTTATTTTTCTTTTTATACTCAGTTGAGCAGAGCTCACAGAGTATATTAACTTTGATTGGATAACGGTTGGTTGTACAGGTATAAAGGAATCGAGATAGATATAGACTTCCATATATCAAAATCATCAGTATCGAAAAAAAATTCGATGGAGCCATGTCCGTCCGTCCGTCCGTCCGTCCGTCTGTCCGTTAATACGATAACTTGAGTAAATTTTGAGTTATCTTGATGAAATTTGGTATGTAGGTTCCTGGGCACTCATCTCAGATCGCTATTTAAAATGAACGATATCGGACAATAACCACGCCCACTTTTTCGATATCGAAAATTTCGAAAAATCGAAAAAGTGCCAAATACGGATTAAGCGATGAAACTTGGTAGGTGAGTTGAACTTATGACGCAGAATAGAAAACTAGTAAAATTTTGGACAATGGGCGTGGCACCGCCCACTTTTAAAAGAAGGTAATTTAGAAGTTTTGCAAGCTGTAATTTCGCAGTCGTTGAAGATATCATAATGAAATTTGGCAGGAACGTTACTCTTATTACTATATGTCTGCATAATAAAAATTAGCAAAATCGGAGAACGACCACGCCCACTTAAAAAAAATTTTGTTTAAATTCAATTTTTAAAAGAAAAGTTAATATCTTTACAGTATATAAGTAAATTATGTCAACATTCAACTCCAGTAATGATATGTTGCAACAAAATACAAAAATAAAAGAAAATTTCAAAATGGGCGTGGATCCGCCCTTTTTCATTTAATTTGTCTAGGATACTTTTAATGCCATAAGTCGAACAAAAATTTACCAATCCTTGTGAAATTTGGTAGAGGCTTAGATTCTAGGACGATAACTATTTTCTGTGAAAAAGGGCGAAATCGGTTGAACCCACACCCAGTTTTTATACACAGTTGACCGTCTGTCCTTCCGCTCGGCCGTTAACACGATAACTTGAGCAAAAATCGATATATCCTTACTAAACTCAGTTCACATACTTATCTGAACTCACTTTGTATTGGTGTAAAAAATGGCCGAAATCCGACTATGACGACGCCCACTTTTTCGATATCGAAAATTACGAAAAATGAAAAAAATGTCATAATTATATACCAAATACGAAAAAAGGGCTGAAACATGGTAATTGTATTGGTCTATTGACGCAAAATATAACTTTAGAAAAAAACTTGGTAAAATGGGTGCGACACCTACCATATTAAGTAGAAGAAAATGAAAAAGTTTTGCAGGACGAAATCAAAAGCCCTTGGAATCTTGGAAGGAATACTGTTCGTGGTATTACATACATATATAAATAAATTAGCGGTACCCGACAGATGATGTTCTGTCGCCTTCACATATACACCTAAGGGCCACTCCCTTTTAAAACCCTCATTAATACCTTTAATTTGATACCCATATTGTACAAACAAATTCTAGAGTCACCCCTGGTCCACCTTTATGGCGATATCTCGAAAAGGCGTCCACCTATAGAACTAAGGCCCACGTCCTTTTAAAATACTCATTAACACCTTTCATTTGATACCCATATTGTACAAACGCATTCTAGAGTCACCCCTGGTCCACGTTTATGGCGATATCCCGAAAAGGCGTCCACCCATAGAACTAAGGCCCACTCCCTTTTAAAACACTTATTAACACCTTTCGTTTGATACCCATATTGTACAAACGCATTCTAGAGTCAAACCTGGTCCACTTTTATAACGATATACCGAAAAGGCGTCCACCTATAGAACTAAGGCCCACTCCCTTTTAAAATACTCATTAACACCTTTCATTTGATACCCATATAGTACAAACGAATTCTAGAGTCACCCCTGGTCCACCTTTATGGCGATATCTCGAAAAGGCGTCCACATATAGAACTAAGGCCAACGCCCTCTTAAAATACTCATTAACACCTTTCCTTTGATACACATATCGTACAAACAAATTCTAGAGTCACCCCTGGTCCATCTTTATGGCGATATCTCGAAAAGGCGTCCATCTATAGAACTTAGGCCCACGCCCTTTTAAAATACTCATTAATACCTTTCATTTGATACCCATATCGTATAAAATAAATTCTAGAGTCACCCCTGGTCCACCTTTACGGCGATATCTCGAAAAGGCGTCCACCTATAGAACTTAGGCCCACTCCCTTTTAAAATTATCATTAACGCATTTCATTTGATACCCATATCGTACAAACAAATTCTAGAGTCAGACCTGGTCCACCTTTATGGCGATATCCCTAAATGGCGTCCATCTATAGAACTATGGCCCCCTTCCTCTTAAAATACTCTTTAATACCTTCCATTTGATACACATGTCATACAAACACATTCCAGGGTTACCCTAGGTTCTTTTTACAACATGGTGATTTTCCCTTACTTTGTCTCCACAGCTCTCAACTGAGTATGTGATGTTCGGTTACACCCGAACTTAGCCTTCCTTACTTGGTTTTCTTTATATTTGTTTGTATTCATTATTTTCTCCTTTTTATTCATTTTGTGTGATATAATTGCGTGAATAATTTAGTAGACGAAGCACAATTAATTAAGTACAATAAAAATAAAAATAAGATTCTAATTGTGGATGTTTGCACAAACATGCAAAGTAACGATGTAAACTAAATTAGATAAAGCAATAAATTTTTATACTCAGCTGAGCAGAGCGCAAAATGATCTGGGTGAAAAAAGAAATTAATTTAGCCATGTCCGTCCGTCCGTCCGAAAACACGATAACTTGAGTAAGTTTTGAGATATCTTAATGAAATTTGGTATGTTAATTCCTGGGCACTCATCTCAGATCGCTAAAGTGCGATAACTCATTACCAAAGACGGATAATGCGATGAAACTTGGTAGGTGGGTTGACCTTATGACGCAGAATAGAAAATTAGTAAAATTTGGGACAATGGGCGTGGCACCGCCCACT
This sequence comes from Eurosta solidaginis, assembly GCA_029619165.1. Taxonomy (NCBI): domain Eukaryota; kingdom Metazoa; phylum Arthropoda; class Insecta; order Diptera; family Tephritidae; genus Eurosta; species Eurosta solidaginis. The sequence goes on from JARSSU010039195.1 coordinate 2,939, forward strand.
TTTAAAAGAAGATAATTTAAAAGTTTTGTAAGCTGTAATTTGGCAGCTGAGTATGTAATGTTCGGTTACACCCCAACTTAGCCTTCCTAACTTATTTTCACATCGTCTGGTGCTCTTTAAGTGCAAAATTAAAGGAAACTTTGTTTTTTAAATACGCTGTGGAACAAATTTTTTGTTATCAAGGATGCGTCGCGACGTCAAGTTTCACTGCAATTAATAAAATTTTAATCGCTGTGGGCAATTATTTTAGAGCATTCACTTCAGAAGAAACTTCAGCACCGACCAAGGTGAACAGTAAAATCTTGTAAATATTTGAAGAAAAACTCGAAAAATTATATTAAATTAAAAAATAAAAACGAGGAAAATTGATATCAAAATAAAAAAAACTGTGATTGATTTTGCCCCATAGAAATCCTTCCCTCAATATTGACAATTTTCTGAAAAATTAAGATATCTTTTTTTCATGGCTATAGGCATAATTTTCCTAAAAATGGAGAAAATTTTATCTAAAAAAACTAAAAAATAAATTGTGTAACTGTTTCGGCAGTGGATTTCTATTTGATGTGCCCAACTTTTCTGTAGAGTGCTATACCCACAGATATATTTTTGAATTGGGCAATTAAATTTTTTTTAAATTGAAACAATCACACAAACATTCGTACCAATCAACCCAGTAAAAAACCTTTTCATTGATTCGATAAAGAGGCAATCCCTTTTTAGGGTATGGGATAATTCTTTTCGATTTCTGTATATCTGGATGTAATTTTGTTTCTTATGGTGCAGGGGCTTTTCTGTAGCCCAAAACCGACCACATATGACGAAGAGTCACATCCTGCATAAGGTGTCCCAAGCCTTCTTCTATCGATCTATGGATCTAAATTCAAATTCAAACACCAAAATTGGAGCTGAACAGCCCTTAAAAGATGAGATCAAGCCCGACCTTTCAGCGCAAGAATGCCGAGGAGATGGCTGATGTAGAGATTTCATAAGATGAATGTCAGTTGGATTCTCAATCAGAAATCTCGCCTGAGGATGAACAGAAGCTTCTCGTCGCTCAATTCAAAACTCATGGTGATGGTGATTAGGTATAACTAGGTCAAATGCCTCTTCAAGGAATATATGATTTAGTGGTCCGATCCTGTCGGTTCCCACAAATGTGTAATCGCACACTAAAATATACCCGCTCACCAAATTTCATCAAGATAACTCAAAAATCTAGTCCATACATTGGAGTTCAATCAGGCGGCGGAAATTGCTAAATTTAAATAAATCGTCATCGTGATCTTATCGGTATTCTTTTCTTCTCCTCTAAGGACTTACAATTTTCAGATCCGGACCAAACTTAATATATACATTTGATTTTGATTAATGGTATAAAAGGTTTTTTGGTTTGGCTGCAGAATCAATCCACAAAAAAAATTATTAATGACTTATAGGTGGATTTTAAATCAAGAAGAGAATAAGAATACTCCCAGACTACTCAAGCCTTATACCCAAATTCTACTGAGATAAAACCAACCCGATTAATGAAACATTTTCTAGAAAAAGTAGAATTTTTTTCGCTTCATAGAAATTTTCCCCAATTCAAAGCTGTTATCCTTGGAGGATGATAGAAAGTTTTATATTTTTCTGGTAGCTGACCTGCTTGATTTAAGGAAGGAACACTTTTCTATCAAGATAGGATAGATGCCGCACCATATACCTCAATTCCTGGCAATGGCAAGGCCCACAGTAACGATGAACTATCTGCCGAGCTGTTCAAATACGGAGAGGAAGCGCTTATATAGAGAATGCACCATGATCATTAATAGGTGCTTAACCGACTGAGCGATTTTGGCCGTTTCGTACCAAGTTACGCTAACTATCCCTGTTTCGAGCTAACCGATGCCATTTGGGAGCACCAAGGGAGGCCACGTCTTCCTCCACCTGCCTCTTCTAACTCAGTGAATGTTTCCCCTTCCCCTGCTTTCAACCTGCGGTGTCAATTGAAATACTTCCTTGGCCAGATAGTCTTCATCCATTCTTCCATATCTTCACATCTGCGTTAAGCCCATACAGCTCTTCATTACGCCTACTTCGGGATCACTGCCAAGAGGATAAAACTTCCGGAGAACTTTTCTGTCGAACACTGCAATAGCCATCCCATATTCTCCCTACATCGTCCATGATTACGAGCTATACATCGGGACAGGTGTGATGAGCAACTTGTAGTGTGCTTTTTTTGTACGGGAGAGGACTTTAATTTTCAACTGCAGGCAAGTGCCTTCCAAGGCGCGAATGCAACAATTCTTTCTTGGATATACACAACGTAGTACATGTTTTGTCCTCGTTTGACGCAAGACCTACTTTTTTGCCTTTTCATCTAATCCAGAGAAGTCAGAAGTCATTTTTATTTTGCAGATTTATTTTTGTTTTGCAAATCGGTTGTAAAAGAGGACAGCTATTGTAAAACTAAGAAACACTGTCAAAACAAAACAAAAAAATGGAAAGAAAAACTTTAAAATGAAAAAAGTTGCTCACGATCCGTAGCTTATAATTGCTATAGGAACGTTTCCAACGTCAAATACACAAAATTCTGAATTCCCTTATAAAGTTTTACAATAAATTAAAAAAAAATGTTTTCAGAACAATTGTCTAACTTGTTTGCATGCATGCGGACGCCTTCAGTTCAGAAAAAGTTTTCAACCTCGTCGCGTGAGTACCCATATTTCGCAGATTCTCACCTTCACAGTTAATAAGTACTTGTGATACTTAATTAATTTATATACATTTGTATTTATGTATCTTTCATTTTATTCAAGTCTAATTACAGCAAAGTTACAAGTAGATATCAGCTTTATCAAAACATGGTTTATTTATATTTAAAATATTACAGTCATTTAGCATTGCAACTGCTTTATGTTCGATTTCTGCAATGCACGAAAAAGTCGTAAACACTAAAAAGATTATATAAGGGGGGGTTCGGATATTTGTTTATTTGCCTATGGAAACGTTGTTATAGCAGAGAACATGTTATACCAAATATAACCTACGGATCGTGAGCAACTTTTTCATTTTAAATTTTTTCTTTCCGCATTTTGTTTTGAATTGACAGTTGCTTATTTCCTAGTCAATATTGAAAAAATTACCTACGTGTTTTGATGTTGCGTATTTGCAATGACGCACTATGGCACCTTTTGAGTTTTTTCTTTCCAAAAATTGTTTGCGCCTAATTGGCATCTCTATATGTAATCATATCAAACGCCAATTAGTGGCATTGGCAGCACTGACTGTCAGCTGTCAATGGCTACTTCCGATTATTCTTAAAGTAATTAAACAAAGAAAAACAAGTGGAAGTGTTCTTTATAATCGGCTATAATCCTCGCGTAAGTAAACCTTACAACCCGCAACCCGCATTTTAACGCTAACATTTTGGTCCATCGACCCGGATCGCGCAATATTTCCGCAAAATACAGTCCACATCGCTTTAATTTTATAAATTTCATAAAAACCCGCAAATAAAAAATGTCTTCGTTGAAAGTTCGCGATTCTGCTTTAAATGCATTAAAGCGGCATTTGCAATCGAGCAAAGCCGATTCGCTTGCAGTCGATGCAGAGGCTGCAACCACATATTTGCAATTGCTAGAGGAGCAGTGGGAACGTTTCTGCAAAGCACAAGAAGAAGTGGAGGTTTCGTGTGGCGACGAAAACACAGCAGTAGAAGAGCAGGCACGAATTCAAGGTGAGGAGTGGTATTTGATCGCTAAATCAAATTTTAAGCGCATTCTTGCGCCACAAAAGCAACCAACCCCTACAGTAACTCCGACTGCACCTGCACGCATGCCGCTACCGAAGCTGCAGTTACCATCCTTTAGTGGCGATCCAACAAAATGGATCACTTTTCATGACGCATTCTGTTCACTAGTGAATTCCAATGCAAGTTTGTCGGACGGACAGAAGTTGCAATACTTGCGCAATTGTTTAAATGGTGAAGCATTGGAATTAGTTAGTAGTTTTGCTGTAAGCGACAGCAACTACAGTGAAGCTTGGGATATGCTGACAGCACGCTATAAAGTTATGCGTATCATAGTGGACAGCCATATAAAAGCATTATCATCGATCGAAAAGGCATCGAAAGACTCCGCAAAAGCAATTAAACACGTTTTAAATTTAACATTGCAGCACGTTGGTGCGCTACGTGCCCTCAAACGCCCGGTTGAATTTTGGGACGACTGGCTTGTCCATTTGACTGTTTCGAAATTAGCCTATGAAACGCGAAAACAGTGGGAATTATCGCTTGTAGCCGACGATGTGCCATCGTTTACATCGCTTCGTGATTTTTTGGAAACGCGAGCCCGCTCTTTGGAGATGGTGCCCGCTGCCGCAAACGCACGTACAACTGCAAAGAACGTTTTGCATACAACATGCAACCAATTAGTACCAAAAAATCATCCATCATCAAAAACCGCTAAAACCACATCGTGTACATACTGCAAAGGTGAGCATCGAATCTACACTTGCGAAAAATTCAACCAACTCGACGCGAGAGCAAAGCTATCCACAATCAAATCAGATGGTGCATGTCTAAACTGCCTTAGTAAAGGACATGTTTTCGCTAACTGCCGCAGCTCGTCATCGTGCCGCATATGCCAACGCCGCCACCACACGCTTCTTCATGCTGGTCTCAATACAAACGAGGCAGCTCCTGCTATGCAAAATGCCGTCCAAAACAACGTAACGTCGCACTACGCCGATGCTGAACGCGTAGTATTACTAGCTACTGCTGACATTTTATTGCAAGATAACTCCGGCCGCTGGCAGCCAGCCAGGGCACTGTTCGACAACGGCTCACATGCTTCGTTCATCACGGAGCCCTGCGTTCAACGACTTCGTTTACCACGAAATACGTCATCAGCTTGCGTCACGGGTATTGGATCCGTACAAGGAGGTCGCACAAAGGGTGAGGTCAAGTTATCCATAGCGCCAAAGTCACTAAACTCTAAATTTCACGTGAGTACGCTTATTTTATCTAAAATTACTAACGACCTACCAACAAACGCCTTGTCCGAATCACGGTGGCCGCATGTCAGTGGCTTACCGCTTGCTGACCCTAACTATTTCAAACCTGGTCCGATAGATGTCTTGATTGGCATGGACGAAATGGACAAGTTTTTACTCGACGGCCTAAAAAAGGGTGAAAATGGCACTCCGATGGCACAGAACACCGTGTTTTGGGTGGGTGCTGTTTGGCAACGCGACTCCCTCACAAATAAAACCCCGGGTAATCTCAACGCATTATTGTAATACGCAACTAACTGACCTCCTCGCTAAGTTTTGGGAGCTGGAAGAGCTACCACCTAGAAAGTTTTACACGCCCGAAGAGTTATATTGTGAGAAGTTATTCGACGATACAACACAGCGCGCAACTGACGGCCGATTTATTGTACGTTTACCGCTGAAACCCGAGGTGTTGATTGGTGAGTCGCGTAACGCAGCCGTTCGGGCATTGTTGCGAATGGAAAGCAGGTTCGCCACCAACAAAGACCTTCACGAAGAGTACTGCAAATTTATGAAGGAGCTTCTTGACTTGGGTCATATGGAGCTAGCTTCTCCAACAACGCAAACCGCATACTATATGCCACATCACGCCGTGGTAAAAGAAACAAGTTCCACTACTAAGCTTAGGGTCGTATTCAACGCGTCAATGAAGACGTCGTCAGGGCACTCGTTAAACGACGCGCTAATGGTTGGTCCTCAGCTCCAACAAGATCTCTTCCTGATTTTAGTCCGCTTCCGCACCCATCGCTATGGTATAATTGCGGACATCGAGAAAATGTATCGACAGGTCTACGTCGATAAACGGGACGTCGACTATCAACGCATTGTATGGCGTGAGCATTCATCGCAGCCAATACGCGACTATCGTCTATTAAGGGTTACCTATGGGGTAGCATCCGCTTCTCATCTCGCTGTCAAATCGTTGCATCGCGCGGCACAACAAGCTGGCGCGTTATATCAAAATATCGCAAATATCGTTACGTCAGATTTTTACATGGATGACTTGCTCTCCGGCTCCGACTCTTTCCAAGAACTGACAGCGCTTCAACGTAACATCTCACACGTCTTATCTCAGTGTGGATTCGAGCTCCGGAAGTGGGCAACAAATTGCAAGCCATTGAGACAACAGATGCCGCATGCGTCTACACAGGTGTCCCATCTCTTGGCTGATGGAAGCGATATCCGAACTCTAGGATGTATTTGGCACACGGATACCGACTCTCTTGCGATAGCCTTCAATATAGAGCCACTCCAGTGCGAATTAACAAAACGCATTTTTCTCTCCGATACCAGCAAGATTTTCGACCCTCTCGGCCTCATATCTCCATGCACCATTCGCTCAAAAATTTGGTTGCAAAGAATTTGGCGTTGTAATGTCGATTGGGATGAGTTAGTTCCGCCTGAGATAGCTACAGATTGGTTAACGCATAGAAAAGAGCTGGCCATGCTTTCATCGCTGAAGCTAAATCGCTGGCTTGGTACTAGTCCGAAACGCCGACACAGAGTTCCATGTTTTCACTGACGCATCAGAGGCTGCCTATGCAGCCGCTATCTACTGCCGCACTCAGTCATCGGACGACGAGATAAACGTCGTGCTCATTGCTGCGAAAACTAAAGTAGCTCCGCTAAAAACAACTTCGTTACCTCGTCTGGAACTCTGCGCAGCTCATCTAGGCGCTAAACTCGTCCGCCTAATTCAACAAAGTTTTGGTCACAAACTTGAAAAGCTGTACGCGTGGTCAGACTCAACGATAACGTTGGCATGGCTGCAATCAAATCCAAATCGTTGGGCAACGTTCATTGCAAATCGTGTAGCCGATGTACAAGAAGTCTTGCCGTCATCGCATTGGAGACACGTCATCTCAGAGCATAACCCTGCAGATTGCGCTTCTCGGGGTCTCACACCTGCACAGCTCCTCGATCACCGCTTATGGTGGCAGGGGCCACACTGGTTATCCGAAACAGATCGTTTTTGGACGCAGCACATAACGAAACATACTACGAATTTGGAACTGAAATCAATCAAAGCTAGTTCTCATGTAACGCAAACGCACGAAGATTGGGATTTACTAATGAAATTTCACTCTTACAACAAACTCAAACGAGTGACCGCACATATACTTCGCTTCATAAACAACGCTCGCATATCTGTTCAGAAGTCGAGTGCACACGAACGGCTGTCCGGACCGTTAACATGCTCTGAAATCCGCAAAGCCGAATTATCTTTGGTAAGGTATTCCCAAGCTAACGTTTTCCAACAAGAAATTTCTAATTGCAGGTCAGGGAAGCCAATACCGATACGTAGTAGCCTCGTTCGTCATCAGCCGTTTTTAGACGACGCAGGCATTTTACGAGTAGGAGGTCGAATTAAGAACGCATCGTGCACGAACGATATAAAACATCCGATTATTTTGCCTAAAAATTCACCGCTCGCTAAAGCAATAGCCGCTGAAACTCACATCGGTATGTTGCACGCTGGCCCGCAAATGATGCAAGCTGCTATACAACGTAAATTTTGGATCCCTGGCATTCGCAATTTAGTTCGGGGTACATACCGCCATTGCGTACGATGCAAACGCTTGAACCGCAAACCGCTACAGCAGCAGATGTCCGATCTACCACCTAGTCGCGTTACGAGTACGCGATGCTTCCTTCAAAGTGCGGTCGATTTTGCCGGCCCATATAACGTAAAATTTACTCATGGTAGAGGCGCGAAATCAACAAAGGCGTACATTTGCTCATTTATATGTATGAGCACAGGCGCCATGCACCTAGAATTGGCCGGAGACCTCACGTCTGCAAGCTTTATCGCCGCATTCAAACGTTTCACCAACCGAAGAGGACATTGTCAGCATATGTTCTCCGACAATGGCACGAACTTTGTCGGTGCCGAAAGGGAGCTACGTGCCGCGTTTGAAAGGTGCGTTAACGACGACAAGTTGGCATCTTACTTCGCCAACACCCAAGTCACCTGGCATTTTAACCCTCCAAGCGCTCCACACATGGGCGGCTATTGGGAGGCTGGAATTAAGCGCATAAAGCATCATTTAAAACGCGTACTAGACTCCGCGTTACTATCTTACGAAGAGTTTTCAACAGTCCTAACCGAGGTGGAAGCATGCGTCAATTCTCGACCACTCTGCTGGATACCTTCTGACATACAAGACTTCGAAGTGCTAACACCTGGGCACTTTATGATCGGCGAACCAATAAAGGGGTTACCGGAGCTTGACACAGAACCTTTCAAGGGCAACCTTCATCAGCGGTGGCAAGCAATCACAGCAATAAGGCAGCACTTCTGGAAGCGATGGCGAGACGAATATCTCGCGAATCTTCAGCGACGATCGAAGTGGGTTCGTCCAACGCAAAACCTACAACGAGATGATGTCGTAGTTATACACGACAACAACGCTCCGCCCACTAAATGGAAACTTGGTCGAGTTCTCGACAGCTATACCGGCTCAGATGATCGCGTACGAATTGTCAACCTACGAACATCCGAAGGAGAGCTGCTAAGACCTATTGCGAAGCTATCATTATTACCAACAAAAACAGACATTTTTTCACTTTGAATTTTATTGATGTAAACTTTAAATACTTTGTACCTTTTTCTAATTTTGAACGGTCGTTCAAGGCGGCCGGCATGTTTGCGCCTAATTGGCATCTCTATATGTAATCATATCAAACGTCAATTAGTGGCATTGGCAGCACTGACTGTCAGCTGTCAATGGCTACTTCCGATTATTCTTAAAGTAATTAAACAAAGAAAAACAAGTGGAAGTGTTCTTTTATAATCGGCTATAATCCTCGCGTAAGTAAACCTTACAACCCGCACCAGCATTTTAACGCTAACAAAAAACATAACTTTTGAACTAACGAAGATATTTTAAAGATTTATTCTGCACCTGAAGCTAATTATTTAAACTTTGGACAATTTTAAATACAGGGTGCTAGAGTAACAGGGTGCTTCACAATAATTCGTCAAAATTGAAAAATTGTACAAAAATACAAAAAAAAATGTTGTTAAAAACTGAAGGACAAACTTTGAAATTTTTTTATGAGGATGTCTTTGAACATGAAATCAGATAAACTTATGATTTGTATGAAGGAGTGTGGCTCTACCCACTTATGATTAAAAGTTTTGTCTTAGTAGCAAGGTTATCAATCTCCACCAAACTTGATGGACGCATTACTTCTTTGTTATACTCTTATAAAAGTGAAATGTGTACGCTGGGGATAAGTATATAAACATTGCTTGGAAATTCATTGTATAAATTTACTTACATATTTTTGAAAAATTCAAAAACAAAATATTTTATTAATAAAAATTATTAAAAGTTGTTCAATATTATTGTATTTGGGCCAAAGATGAACAACTAATAAATTGTTGAGCACTGCCCACTTATTAAAACAGTTTTATCTTAATAACCGCTTTACCAATTTTATTGATTTCGGTAAAGACTCATTACTGTTCTGATAGCCAAAGCCTAAGCTTTAAAATAAATATACATAAAGTTGCTTCAAAACTCATCTTAAAATTTGATAAATTTTAAAAAGATGTAACAACGAAAATTATAAGATTATAATTACTAAATGAAATAAATGTATTATTTATAATAAATAATAAACTTGCATTTATTGATTTCTTTTTTTTTCAATAAAATAACAGAACTAAGTACATACTAAATAATTTTTTTGTTGTGATAGAAAAGATTCTTGAGCTTCTTCAGACAATTCTCCTAATGGTAAACACTGGTATTCTATTAAATCTTTTCCATGGGCCAAAATTGTATGTACCGTTGGTGTGAGCTTTTTCTCAGGATACTTTTGAAGCAGCAGCTCTGCAGTTTTCGAAGCATATTCTCCAAATTTAGATCCTTTAACTTTTTCATGACAATTTAAAATATTTAAAATTACTCCCAATCGTTTGACAATATCTCTATAGCAGTCATTTCATCGTGTTCAAAAAATCTTCTTGAGGAGTTTCCATCATTTGTGTTGTCGTATCCATACTTTGGGCAGTCAACTCTCAGGCCAAGCTCTTTATAGAATTCATCTTGAATTATTTTTTTTTCTAATGTTTTGTTTTTCCTTAGATGTTGCATTGTCGTCGAAAACTTCTCCTCGTTGTGGTAGTGTATAAGCCAGTTTCAAAACGAATTCCATGCACCTTACCCTCGCATTCAAAGGAGATACATATTCCATACTCATAATTTAGTTCGTCAATAATTGAATCATGAAGATTTTCAAAGTCTTTTTGACTCTTATTACAGATTGGGCATTTCAATGTAGATGATGAAGTTTAAAACTTTCCCATCGACCATTGTTAGAAGAAAATCATGCTTTATGGTAATAACATCCCCGTCTTCGATTTCAATTATTGTTGGTTCTAATTTTGCGTCATGACGTAGCAAATGCATAACCGTGTATTTTGTTAGTGTATTGTAAACAAGTAAGAAAGTCAAAGTTCGGGTGAAACCGAACATTACATACCTCGCTGTGCACTTGAAATGCTGTTGTTTGCTTTGTGTGGTGAATAGTGGTGAGAGGATGTGCAATAATACATACAGAGCTATTATAAATAAGTAGGAGTGACTTTCAGGCGATTTCGCTCATTTTCAGAGGAAAGAGTTGTAGCTAAAAATTTTTATGCCAAATTTCGTTCGGATTGGGAGATTTTTTTCGACATTGGCATTGAAAGTATTTTGGAAAGAGTAACAAAAAAGGGCCGGGTCGCGCCCTTCTTCAAAATTTGTTTAAGTCTTGTTTTTAGCCCAACCATACTACTACTGAGGTAGTATATCAGTCAAATGTAGTTTAATACCATAGAGTTATTGCAAACTTTGTTAAGGTTGGACCTTTAGGAAAAGTGGACGTGGTCTTAAACCGATTTTGATTATCTTCATTCAGTCTATATAATTTGGCAAGGATAGTTTCTCTGCCAAATTTCAATGTAATATCTTTAACGGCTTTTGATTTACGGCTTGTTAAACTTCCAAATTTTCTTCTAAATGTGCGCGGTGCCACGCCCATATTCCAAATTTTTTTTAGAATTTATATTTATTTTCTTGTATTTGTAATTTATATTTATTAAAAACCAATCATAGAACCAATCCACCTACCAGGACTTCTGGGAGCAGCTTAATTTATGTTTAAATAGCCTTGGTCCACTTGTTAAGAGTAAAGCTGAGTGGAAAAAAGTAAAATTCCTTTATTGCTAAATATTTAAATTCTATTTTTTATGACAACGTATCTTTTTCTTTGTATGGAATGACCAAAAAAGATATGTACGAAAGGCGTCTAAAAATGCAATTTATGCGAAGGGGAGAGGAGGCGGGCCCAACATCCTACAACTCCTAGTATTCCGAACTTTGTATAAAAATCGTGTGCAGTTTGACGTTGCTCTTTTAAAGTCGCCCAAGTTATCCACTGTGGCCAAAGCAACGGTTCCAAAATGTTCAGCACCTCTGAAAGTACCTCACTGAAACAATATTGGCTAAGAGCCACCTCCTGGTCCTTTCGAACGCCGTTTGATATTTCCTCCCTCTGGGAAAAAACGAAGACATGCACACAATTCCAAGTAAATTATTTGTTCACTGCTAATTCACAATAGAGCATCAGCTGTTTCGAAGTGAACTTTTATTCGCCCGAAATTGCCGATACGCGGAAAAAGTTCAACCGAACAAAAAAGTGAAGGCGAACACTTTTCCGTGTGAACTTCGCGATAAGGATGAAATTGGGATTTCGTTTGTATGATTTCGGCAAAATAATATGTTTTTATTGTTTATTTTATATCGACTGCTGAGTGGAATATAATTCTTGTCGCCGTTTCGAAAACGTATATCTCAGCAAACTTTTGAAGAACCCTCAGATTTTATTTCCAAGAAGACCCTACTTCAAATTTGACCAATCTCAAAATTAAAAAACGGCATCTTTCGAAACTTGTTTTGATTAGGCACTATCCCAGCAAACATTTAAAAAACGCCCTATATCAGATTTAGTTTGAAGAAGGCCCTACTTCAAAAAAACCATTTATCATCATAAATTCAAATATTTTGATCTGAGATGATCGTTCATGTCGATACATATAAACAAATCTGATATAGGGTTTTCTGGAAACAGGGTTGCCTGAGCTATTGATTTTGCAGTGATTGTATTGACGTTCTCGCAAATATAGGAGAATACAGTAAAGGCTTAAAGGTATTGTTATTATTAGGCCTCAAGACACTGCGACATTCAGTTAATCTTATTTTGCTTGAACTTTTAGCTTATTACTGTATGTGGAGACTTTTAATGCATCTAAGTAACTTTTCAGACTTTTGACTCCATATCACAAGGGGATTGACAGTTACGACACCTAAATGGAAAAGTCTCTGCCTTGACAGAGAGACGCATCGCAGAGATATGAACCGGCGTTTCATTTTCCAGCTCACAAAAGTGACAGATTTGTGTATCGGACAGACTTAACTTTCCTAGGTGATATCGTAGACTACAGTTCCCAGTGCGAGTTTGTAGGTTCTCTCTGCTAGGATTAATGAGTTTGGTGCTAATAATACTCTTGGTGCTGGGAGTATACACAATTTGGCCTGGCGTTGCCCTGAGCAGTCAATCCTGTGTTGTCTGAACTACTTAGCTTCCCAGTTACTTATGGTTTCTCTAGCGTGTCCTTGTGAGTACACAGGGCTCCGGGCCATATAATGCCTTTTTTAATACTCAGCTGAGCAGAGCTCATAGAGTATATTAGTTTTGTTCGCATAACGGTACCCCGTAACGGCATAAACTAATCGAGATGGATATAGACTTCTATATATCAAAATTATCTGGGCGAAAAAAAATGCATTTACCCATGTCCGTCCGTCCCGTCGGTAAACACATTAACTTGAGTAAATTTTGAGGGATCTTAATGAAATTTGGTATGTAAGTTCCTGGGCACTCATTTTTGCGAAACCGCACTGAATATGGTTATTGCGGAATGGAAAGAGGATATAACTGATAAGAAAGTTGTGATCTCAGTCTTTTTAGACTTAAAACGTGCTTTTGAAACTGTGGATAGAGAGGAACTGCTGAATGTTATGTTTAATTATGGGATAAGAGGAAAATCCTTGGAATGGTTCAAAAGCTATTTGAGTAATAGAAAACAGAAGACGATAATTGGAAGTGCAGTTTCACCGGTTGCTGATGTACATATTGGGCTACCGCAAGGTTCAGTATTGGCACCGCTATTGTTTACAATATATATTAACGATATTAAAGAATGCTTGAAATATTGCAATATTCGACTATTTGCGGATGATGCATTGATAACCATTAGTGAAAGAAGTGCGGGCTTTGCGGTATCGAAAATGCAAGAAGACTTAGACTCCCTCTACAAATGGCTATGCCATAGAAAGTTGAAAGTGAACGTGGATAAAACCAAAAGTATGATATTTTGCAAAAATCAAAGCATTATGGGTGCCAATAACCTTAGCAATATTACTCTGAAGATAAGAAATGTTGAAATTCAGCAAGTAGACAAGATCAAATACCTAGGAGTCTGGATCGACAAAAACCTTAGATTTGGAGAACACATAAGTTATTTAGAAAACAAAATTGTAAAAAAAATTGGTTTTATGTACAGAACTTGTAAATATATTAGTCAACGACACAAATTATTAGTGTATCGATCAATTATTGAACCGCACTTTATCTATTGTCCAACAATCCTGCTATTAGCAAATGACACACAAATAAAAAAACTGCAGATACAACAAAACAAGGCAATGCGATTAATTTTAAAATGTTCGCTTAGAACACCAAAAACTACAATGCTAAATATGTTAAACTGGCTCAGTGTAAAACAGTCGATATATTATTTCACATTGAAATTTATACATCATATGAAATTAGGAATAACACCGAATTATCTCAACGGGAGAATACATTTTAATCATGAAATACATAACTATGGAACTAGAAGCAGCGGAAATATAAGACTGCCTAGAGTAAGAACGGAGTTCGCGAAGAAGACTTTAGAATATATAGGTTATAAAATGTACAATGAATTACCAAATGCGATAAAAGACTGTGAAAATATTAATAAGTTTAAAGCAAAATTATTTTTATACTGTAAGTCATTAAGCATGTAATGTATACAATTTATTTATATATATATATATATTTTTTTTTACCTTGAACTAGGTCTTAAAGACCGTAAATAAATAAAATTATTATTATTATTATATCAGATCGCTATTTAAAATGAGCGAAATCGGACTATAACCACGCCCACTTTTTCGATATCGAAAATTTCGAAACACCGAAAAAGTACGATAATTCATTACCAAAGACGTATAATGCGATGAAACTTGGTAGGTGGGTTGATCTTATGACGCAGAATAGAAAATTAGTAAAAATTTTGGACAATAGGCGTGTGCACCGCCGACTTTTAAAAGAAGGTAATTTAAAAGTTTGGCAAGCTGTAATTTGGCAGTCGTTGAAGATATCATGATGAAATTTGACAGGCACGTTACTCCTGTTACTATATAACTATGTTCCAAACAAAAATTAGCAAAATCAGATGACGAACACGCCCACTTTAAAAAAAAATTTTAATGGTCAAATTTTTACAAAACTTTAATATCTTTACAGGATATAAGTAAATTATGTCAACATTCATCTCCAGTAATGATATGGTGCAACAAATACAAAAATAAAAGAGGTTTTTAAAAATGGGCGTAGCTCCGCCCTTTTTCATTTAATTTATCTAGAATACTTTTCGTGCCATAAGTCGAACACGATTTTACCAATCCTTGTGAAATTTGGCAAGGGTATAGCTTCTATGACGATAACTGTTTTCTGTGAAAATGGGCGAAATCGGTTGAAGCCACGCCCAATTTTTATACACAGTCGACCATCTGTCCTTCCGCTCGGCCGTTCCGCTCGGCCGTTAACGCGATAACTTCAACAAAAATCGATATATCTTTACTAAGTTCACGGACTTATCTGAACTCACTTTATCTTGGTATTAAAAATGGGCGAAATTCGACTATGCCCACGCCCACTTTTTCGATATCAAAAATTTCGAAAAATGCCATAATTCTATACAAAACACGAAAAAAAGGATGAAACATGGTGACTGGATTGTTTTTTTTTACGCAAAATATAAATTGAGAAAAAACTTTGTAAAATGGGTGTGACACCTACCATATTAAATAGAAGAAAATGAAAAAGTGACATCAGGACGGACAAGGCGACAGCTGTTTCGATTATCCCTTTTTTATCCCGTCTTGATGTCACGTTGTTTAAATTTTTCCCAAATTATTAAATAAATTATAAATTTAAAATTGCTTCAAATAAATGTTTTCATACATTTAAAGCAATAAGGGTAATCCCCGCTTAAAAACTCATACGAAAATGAAAAAGTTCTGCAGGGCGAAATCAAAAGCCCTTGGAATCATGGCAGGAATACTGTTCGTGGTATTACATATATAAATAAATTAGCGGTACCCGGTGGGTCACCCTGGTCCATATTTTGGTCGATATCTCGAAAACGCCTTCACGTATACAACTAACTCCCTTTTAAAACCCTCATTAATAGCTTTAATTTGATACCCTATCGCACAAACATATTCTAGAGTCACCCCTGGTCCACCTTTATAGCTATATCTCGAAAAGGCGCCCACCTAGAGAACTAAGGCCTACTCCCTTTTAAATGCTGCGTAATGCCTTTCATTTGATACCCCTGTCATACAAACACATTACAGGGTTACCCTAAATTAATTTTCCTACATGATGATTTTCCCTTATTTGACAAAGGATGAAAGAAAATCGCTCCAAAAAACGTCAACCTTGGTCTAAAATTTGGTCGATATTTCCCAAACGTATGTGATATGGAATTAAAAACCATTTATAAACCATCTACGAAACCAACGCAGCTATGCTCTTAGCTGAGTGTATGTAATGTTCGGTTACACCCGAACTTAGCCTTCCTTACTTGCTTTTGTTGCTTTGCTGAAAGTAGCGCCTAGATGAGCATTCCACGTGCGTCTTCTGCACAGTGTAACCCCTAAGTATTTTGCTTTCATTGAAAATCGAGTATTGGTGCCGCCCAGGATGGTTCTGGAATGAATAGTTTTCTTCTTCGGATAAAAGGCACTAGGAAAGTTTTGTTAGGATTTATAACTAGACTGTGTATATGATGCATAGGGCTTGTTGCACGCGATTGGATATCCTATGCGATATGCGAAGCATATAGAGATATACGCCGCCGATAAACGCCGCCGCAGATTTTGGTCGTTTTTCGCACGCCGCCGCCGAATATCAAAAATATCGGCGCGGCGGCGGCGTGCGGCGCGTTACTATATTTTCTACTCGTTTAAGACTGTTTAGGCCATTTATTGTGCATGTCAAAAATTGGTCGGATATGGTCGAAAGTGGTATCAACGGATGCGCATCACTACCAGTTATAAGAAACTAATTGCAAAATTTAACTCTTTCTAACTGTTCAAAAGTTATTTTAAAAAAACAGGCGTTTTCGATGACAGCTTAACACGGACTTTGCATCACCCAATTCACCTAGTTTTTAAAACAAAACCCTAAAAGAAAAGTTATATAATAAATTTATATGCTCACTTTGCATATTTTGTTCAAAAAATTAATAATGAACAATGAATTCAAATAAGGCGTTTCAAATTGCCCTTAAGTTGTTAAAAAAGCAAAATACCCAAAAAAGGTGCCAATTTTTTTATTAATTTTATATTGCGATTGGCTGAAAGAATAAAGGAAATCAGTGATGCAAAATCCTTTAGTAGGTTGTAGGGGCATAAACACTCTTTTGATATGATTATTACCTCATACATAAGTTGAGGATATATGTACGTATGAGAAGGGTTTGAAAAATCACTTGGGCTTACATTCAAACATCTGTTGTCTATTTGCGAAACTATACAATAGCGTCTGAAATGTTAATTTTGATTTTCACACTTCTTCATTCAATACCCTAGTCTTCACTTTACGGCTCCTGTTATAAATGTGAATACCTAGGCACATATATTTACCAGGTGAGGCTTTGTCCTTGGCAAGAACACTCAAATTGGTGAAGCAAAAGCTTTCCCAAGACGAACAAATGACCGCGTGTGCTACTACCCTAACGAAGTGGACAGTGAAACTAGTTTGAAAACTGGAGCTACGCGGTCATCCATAATGAGTTCTTATATCATAAGGCCAGAACACAGCAGTTAACATCTTTCAACTTAAAATCGGTCGACGTTCATTCTAAAATATCTTTTTGATTTAACGAACACTATTGAAATCAGTGTTGTGAACACAAACGTCTGCAAACTTTGGGCTGCATTTTAAAAAATTTATCCAGGGTCCTTGTAAAATTTTAATTATGTAGATGCGGCGAGGATTATACGATTTTCACCCATTGAGCAATGACATCCACTTAGACTGCTTATGATTTCGGGGCGGCATCTTTGGCCGAATAGTTACTCCATAACGTTTCAAGGTGTTTCTCGGTAGCATAGCGCGACAAAATCATCCTTGGAAAGTCTTCGGAGCTACACCTAGAGCTTCTAGGAAAGTGACGTCGACAAAGGTATGAGTTCGAAGTCGCAGTTTCTGTGCTGGCATATGGTGTGAGAGTCAGGAGGCGTGGTAGCGACTGGTGGTCGGGATTGATACTATTCTTAAAAACAGCTGAAACAACTGGAGGCGCCCTGTGCCCCATGAGTATTAAAAGACCATTAATAGCAACCGTAAGTCGCCTTTGTGCGTGACCGCCAAGAAACCACAAATGGTTTAAAGAAATTTGTTCGCGACGATAATTAGGAGTTAACCCTACTACGCTGTGCACGAGATATACAGACAAACGTGTGACTATTTTATGTATCTCTATTTCATTTCAGAAAACGCCGCAGTGCCAATTCCAAAGACCGGGCTTAGGTTCGAAGCCTCTCTGGAGTAAGCGAACGAGGGACAATCCCCCGCAAGGAGCTACTCCTGAAAATTTTTGAACGGTCTGCGATATCTTGAGGCAAAAATCTCGGATCTCCGAAATGGCCAACACGTTGATTTCCTTAAATACATACAAACAAAACCTTTCCTAAAATTATTTTTTTAAATAGAAAAATCAAGTTCTGTAAAGTAGGAACACCGGCGTACGCCGGCACGCCGCCCACGCCGCCGGTATATAATAGAGCCTACGCCGCCGCCGCCGATAAAGTGATCGGCGTAAACCTCTGGAAGCATACCATTGTATGTCAAATTTGGTTTACAGTAAGTAAAGGAGGTTATATATGACTAGGATCCATAAGACTGGAGAGAGTCTAACCCTTTGAGATCACCCAAAATTGATTCAGTTGCCCTCCCAGCTCCAAACTTGTTTTTCTTTTCTTTAGCATGGATAGTACTCAGCGAATAATAATTGCCTTATATCCTTGCCAATGATAGCTTGTTCGACAGCTCAATAAGTAGTGAAATCTAAAGCTCGATAAAGGGTAGATTCCTTCTCCACAGTAATAAACCTCGACAGTCACAAAGCTTTTACAAAAACTGATTGTATTTGTCTTTCAACAAATGGAGGGATATATGAGCAGCCGTCAATAAAAAACGAATTTATATTAGAGCGAATAAAAGAAAAACTCATAATCATATCCGAAAAGATATGAACAAGAAGTTCAATAAAAATGGGACGTCTCTGCGAAACCTATTCTCTCCTCTCCTCTCTTTCCACTCCTCCCACTCCTACCCACTCTCTTCAAATTTCTTATTTATATGTAGATTTTTATGAAGGAAATGGTAGCACGATATCAAACAAACACCAGCTTGGAAAATGGAGAGCACCCTAACTTACGAACCAGTACATACAAGGTGGTCATTTGAATTTTATAGCGTTTTCTTTTCTGGCTAAAGTGTTACGCTTTTTGTACGCCGCGCAAGGGTTGTTGTTCTATTCTAAAAAACAGGCAACGCCTTTACGGGATATTTCTTTCTTTTGTAAAAATTGTTGCCTACTCGCAACGCAAAAGCGTTACACTTTTACCCTGTATAAAATGGCGGTGTGGCAGTGCAACTCTGTGAAACTCTGAATTCGCTCTTAAGTTCCACATATACTCTGTTAATTTGAGTGAGTATGGTGAGTTGAAATGTTCTTTGTATGCACTATAAATGTTGTTTTCTGGGGTAGGAGTAACTCTATTAAAGCTTTACCATTTACTTAGGCCACAACTTATTTCAGAAAAGAAAACGCTATTAGATTTAACGATATTAACGTCAGTTTCGAACTAATGACTTATTATATAACTCTTAAGTATATTGTGGCGAGTTTTAGCATCACTATGTTGTTCGTAAATAAAGGCTCAACAACAATAAAGCAAGCTGCCACTCTTGTGTACGTAAACAAATCAATCATTTACACACATATATACAAGGCAACGAAGAGATACCCACAAACACATGTAATCATCAGCCGAAGTAGTTACTCACATATACACACGCATATGGCTACAAACTACAAATATACATGTATATGCTGGTAACCAAACATGAAGTTCACGAAATTACTACACCTTAGGAGAAATGGGTGAACGAGAAAGCCGAGAGTATAAAAGCAGCACAAGCTGAGTAATAAGTAATCAGTTTTGATTTAAACACGATGTTGTGAAGTACGTGGTATTGAAGTATAAGTGTACTACTCCCAAGTAGACTAAATAAAAACCATATTGCAATACTGAATATTGGAGTCATTTATTCAACAGTTTAGCGATTCGAACGTTAGCAGAAGGTTTATAATAAGCGGAATTTCCCCATATTCGTTACAATATTAATTCAAGCAATTGTGTAAATATTTTATTGATTACGTTATCAATCTATTTTTCGAGACAGTTTTTTATAGTTATTCATAGTAGCTAATTGAATTATATGTATTGCTTCTAAATATCTAGACTAAAGGGCTGGGCACTTTTGCATTACCACTAAAATGCATTGTCACCTTGACAAGCTGCATTTATCATTTACATACTAAATATCACCCAACCTCTATTTAGTACTGTTTTATGTCATTTTTGTATTCATGTTCATATAAATAAGCATTTTTCTTAGAAATAATGATTAAATTAGAAAGCGGTGAGACTTTGGTATCAACAAATATTTTTTAAGGGTATTTTATTGTAGTTGTATTTTCTTTTTCTCCAAATGATCTTATTGTCATCTTACTAAAGGAATCATCTTCTCTATTTCCATTTGAGCTTGGTTTAAAATTTAAACAAGATTGTATTAAAAAGCCTTGTAGTACTGTGAGTGGTTTTAAATTGAGCATTAAACATGTTGAAACTTGTAGATAAACCGGTTACTGGCTTAACAATTCGATTTAAATATCTAACCCATATGAAAAAACCCCTTTCAATGAGGTAAGAAACAAGACCTGGAAGGGGGCTTTTTTCTGACAACGAACTATCACCTGGAATGTTAAGACCTATTAAAAGGATGATATTGCTGACCGACTGATCGATGTCCTCGTGAAGGCTTACATCACCAGTACGAAAATGTTATGAATAGGGCAAGCCCGGGCTGAAAAGGGCCTCGCAACGTACACCACAAAAATAGAGAGGAGAGAAGCAAAAAACTTACACGCGGTATTTGTTTTGTAGCTGGAAGGAGACTCAACCATAAAGTACTGTCGTTCGCGGCTGAGAACGGGCTTGTCGCCACCATCCGCATCAAGGCGACGGTTGTCAACATAATATTTATCTTCGGGATGATGTGGAGATTGACTCCTTGTATAATTAATTAGAAAACTATGACTGACCTCGCCATGATATCCAAGCCATCCTTGGTAACTTTACAATCAGGGTCGGAAAGGAAGGGGTCTTACAGTTAGACACAAGACACAAGTTCCTCATTGTAAGATATAGAGCTTGGTATCATAATCCTTGACTACGTGATATACGTTCCGCCAGCGATCACATCGGGTTAGGGGTTTTACAATATTTCCGCCATCGGCATGTACGTCATGAGAGACGAATTCCCGAGGGAGTCGTGCTAGAACCCGATAAGGTAATAAAAGAGCGTACTGGATTCAATCCGGTAAAGGACTATCCATAATCGTAACACTTGAAAACAGGGTTTGAAAAAAAGGCGTAAGCACCAAGTACTGGTTAAGATCGATGTGTAAACATACAGGTTTACGTCTAGCAACCTAATGTTTTTAAGCACTAGAGCTCGTCCAGGGGTTGAAATTTAGCCGCAGCGGAGGTAAATTTTTCAGAAACAAATAATTTCGAATTTTTAAAAGAGCTTCTTCCGCTTCTAATTGGCAACAACTGGTACCGAAGGTTTATAGTTTCACTATCGACCTATAATTAAAAGCGAAATCACCGTCTAGCTATCGAATTGCCATCGATTTTATATTAAATTTTTATCGGTATCTGCTTCATAAAAACCGATGAGTCGTCGTTAATAAATCGATAATATTACAA
This sequence comes from Eurosta solidaginis, assembly GCA_029619165.1. NCBI lineage: Eukaryota > Metazoa > Arthropoda > Insecta > Diptera > Tephritidae > Eurosta > Eurosta solidaginis. The sequence goes on from JARSSU010039195.1 coordinate 24,433, forward strand.
AATTTGGTAGCACTCCGATAAGAAATCGATAACAATGTGATGGCATATCGATAACTTTTCAATAACAAACAGATAACAAAGCATTAAGTTCCCGAAAACAAATTGATATCCTTTTGATAACAAATCGTTAAATTTTTGATAACTTATCAATAACAAACTGATAACTCGTCGACTAGAAATTGATTTAATTTAATTTAATTTTATTTTTGTAATTATTTTATTTTATTTTATTTTTCTTTAATTTAATTCAATTTTATTTTATTTTTCTTTATTTTATTTTCATATAGTATCAGTAATAAAAACCACGCATTTGCTCATGTTTGCCATTACATACATCTCTGGCTCTTTATATCCAACAAAACAGCAGTGTATACATCTCATCGTGCACTTGCATGTATTAGAATTGTGATGCTCAGAGACTTTAAACTATATGTACATGCTTTTATTCTTCATTACCCCATGCAGCATACCAAGACCACACACTACACCTACGCTTACACATTCTAAAATACTTCCTACAGTTAACCAATACCACACCCTACTCCTATGTTGACATTCTACATACATACATACATATGTATATCCCCCATATTTCATACCACTCGCAAAGACTACACTTACGCCGGCATTCAGGGCTCCCCATAACTTGAGCAAAGATGTTTACACATCAATAACAATAATAATAGGGGGACTCATTTACCCGTATAAATTTATAAGGTGTAAAATTATATCCGTTTACACATATTGTTATATGAACGCACCTAGTAATATTGTTTATAAACTGAATTGTCGATCAGCTGATTTTTCATACAAAATTTGACAGTTCGTTTACTCACTAGATATATTTATACGTTTACACACTTTATAAGGCATTTATACGGTTAAATGAGTCCCCCTAATAATTTTAAATGGGTCAAATATAATACAAACATGCTTAAATTAGTGTAAAACTTATGTTAAAAGAAATTTAAAATAATTAATCTTACATCTGTCTCGTTGTCGCCGTCGTACATCACCCATAGTTTGCAAATTTCTTCCTTTATTGTTGTTGGGCACAAACGTAATTATATATGTAAGTATATATGTATTTATCAACGCAACGGTACTCTTATATATGTCAAGTATTCACAGTACCCAGGCACAAAAATCAAATTTGTATCTGCCGAATACTAAATGATATCAGGCTGATGAGCATCCGAGCAAGACAGACAGTAGCCAAACAAACCCGGTTAAATTCAACGCTCAGACAAAAAGCTGAGTTGTAGCGAACAGAAAGCGATTGCGATACTAAACAACAAACAAGTTTGGATGCACCTTAATAAATCAAAATATTTACTACATTTAACAAAATTTAAGAATTCATTTAGGGCACTTAAATTGGAATAATTGGTTAATATTTTTTTGAGATTAGCAATAAAATAAAAATGTGTGGTGTTTGGTATTTGGCTGTTTCACATTTAATTGTTAAAAAATCACTAAGCTGAATTCATCAAGAACTTGACGCTGAGGGCATAAAAATGATTTGAAAAGTGCTAACTTACAAGGGCGTAGTGAGGATTTCTTGCGCCTGGGCAAAATAATTTTTTGGCGGAGAAAATTGCAGGGCTGCCAAATTTTCCACTTAGAACTGCCACGGAATATCTTCTTAAGACGTCTGAGCACCGAGGCATCCAAAAAGACGATTGATGTAGTTGCGCCTTCAAGGTAGATAAGAAGACATCTGCATAAGCCCTACGACGATAACTGGTGTAGTATGATCCAGAGCACCACGAACGCAAGAGTCTGTGGTTTCCTTCAAACTCAGGCTCCCGCCTTTGCAGACATCGCCGAAGAAGAATGCCCACTTCCGAAGGATATGCGCGGTACTCTGCCCCTCATTCGTGATATTCGCGATCTGAAATAAGTTTCACGTATGTTTTTATAATGTCCCTGCAGCAAATATGAAAACCCCAGCGGGTTAGGGGGTAAGAATATTCCCGCGGTAGGTATGTCTGTCGTAAGAGGCGACTAAAATACCAGATTCAAGGGGCTGTGTAGCGCAACCCTTCAGGTTGCCAGCGCAATATATAGCTTCTCCAAACCCAATTGTCAACCTCACCTATCCGCTGCGAATCCTGTTTCACTAACAGACGAGGCTCTGGCAACCCCAAGCTCCTCATGGAAATTGGGGGTGGGGAGGGGGGGGAATGGCCTGAAGGTTTAATGTGGCCACATAAATCGTTCCCGAAATGGTCGGACTAGCACCTTAATGGTGCTGTGGTACCGGAGCGTACCGGATCTGTATCCGGCAAAGGACCATTACATCGATAACACTCCCCAAAGCCTTCGGGGAGCTTATCGCTACAACAACAACAACAACAACAGCGAATATGAAAGATTGTCATGCAAAGCACAGTTTTGTAAAAAAGGTTCACCAGCTACATTCGAATCAGTGCCAATCGGTTGCAAAATGAGAGAGTTGGAAGCCACACTTGTACCAACAGCGCTGAAATCTAGGCTAATGTATTAAAATTAATCAAACAAAGGCAGGATTTATCTCAGAACCACTGAACCCCTTAACGATGCCTTCGAATGGGTCGCATTTCGCAGAACGTCACAATGTTAAAAGTGTCAGTTCAAAGTTCTGCGAGGAGACAGAATTAGAACTAGTACCGTTTCGTAATATTTTTGGGCTAGTTTGGAGCTAGGGCGATTGGCTGCAGGACACAGATATAGTGTTTGGAACCATTTAATTTGACAATGCTAAAATTTACTTTCAAGGACATCTAAGCTTACGTAGCTGCTCCCAAGTATGTATATGTTTGGAATCAACAGTATCTACAAACCTTTTGTGAGGAAATAACAGGAGTATGATAGTAAAAGGAGAAAGAGGTCCTGTCCGTAGATCAACCGTCGAACTGCTATTCACTACTTCTGCCTTTACTACATAAGTCTCTCTTGTACTCTTCTTGAACTACCGGTTTTGATTCCGACAGTGATAAATCAAATTTAAAAAAAATAGTTTATTACTTTAATTTCGGTAAACTAACTCCGTTACATCTCTATACCATAAACATTTCCTACTATCACTAAACTTTGTGTTGGTGTGACGTTGGTGTTAAGGCTGTGATACACGTTTGGGGGTAGCTTAAGTTATAAAACCGGTTGCGATGCTGCACAGTGTTATGTTTTGTAAAATATGGGCTTTCTTTTTTATACTTCGATGGCAGCGGATTGAAACTCCTTAAGCCTTTTTTGTAGTGGCTATTGCTATATTTTCGGTCATTAGGTCTAGGAAATGTAGAATGGCATGCAATGCTGCTGTCGGAGTAGTTTTTAGGGCTCATTGTCTACTAATCATCGGTAATCTGCATACCACCTTTAGTTTTTTGGTATGTTGATAAGCCCGCATTGCATCCTAGCATCCTCTTGCATGCATACGGTGTCGTAGAGGCTTTCTTCGCTCTCTTTTCCAGACGGAGTTTCCACTACAACTTGTTATCTAGTATGACTCCTAGCTATTTTGTGCTATATTTTTCTTTTAGGGTTACCCCTCCAAGCTTAGGCTGATAGTGACCTTATATTTCCTAGTTAATAATACTGTGACGAATATTAGCATCACTAAGCTGATACTAAATAAATAATCACGCAACAATAAAAACATGAAGCAGCCACTCGTATATACATACATGAACACATCAATCATCACTTACACACATATATAGAAGGCAACGAAGAGATTTTTCACGCACACACTTGTGGTCAACAGTTGGACTAGTTGCTCACACATACACACGCATATGACTATGAGAGACGCATAAACTACAAATATACATGTAGCTTAATTACCAAGCAAGAGATGCAGCAGTTCTAGAACGCGAAACGTCTATACTTTAGTAGAAATATGCGAATGAAGCAACGGTGAGTATAAAAGCAGCGCAAGCTGAATAATCAGTAATCAGTTTTGATTTAAGCACGCTATTGGTTGTGAAGTATATGTAAGTGCTATTGTGAAGTACTCTGAAAGTAGTCTAATAAAGCCTATTTTGCATTATTGAATATTGGAGTTATTCATTCAACAGTTTAGCGATTCGAACGTTAGCAGAAGGTTTGGAATAAGAGGAATTTCCCAAAATTCGTTGCAATACAATATCTGTTTTTTTTTGCTTATGGTTAACACATCTCCAGATGCCCAGGCATGTACATCCCGAAGTGGCTGATCCATCAGAGAGCTGATTTTTGTTAGGCGTCTGCCGCATATGCTGTCAGTTTTACTGGTACTCCGTCGAACCGCCCTAATCTGTTAATAGCATATAAACTTGAAAATCTCATAGCGCTGGGTTGCTTAGAGGGAGGCAAGCTGAACATTAAAATTATTATCTTCACAGTGGTTATTAGTTACCATACCCTCCTACTGTAACAGCACCAAATTTGTGAGAGCTAAACTATAACTAAATTATACCTATTTTTTAAACGGTTTTATTTAGCTTGACTTGACAGGCAGGCCGCACGGCCGCATGCACGGCTGTTGTGAACGAATTTTGTAATTGAAATTTAAGTAACTTCCCGATAAGCTACAAGCTTGAAACTTGGAATATAGTTCAGAACCCGATGACAATACAAACAAAATCGCCGCTAGGTGGCGCAAGGATCGAGATATTCACAAAAATCGTATTTGTGGTCCGATTTGGCTCATATTTGGAACACATAATACGTACAAGAATAGAAAGCGACCTATGAAAAAAAAATCGCTGCTAGGTGGCGCAGGATCGAGATATTCAAAAAAATCGTATTTGTGGTCCGATTTGGCTCATATTTGTAACACATAATACATACAAGAATAGAAAGCGACCTATGAAAAAAAATCGCTGCTAGGTGGCGCAGAATCGATATATTAAAAAAAATCGTATTTGTGGTCCGATTTGGCTCATATTTGGAACACATAATACATACAAAAATAGAAAGCGACCTTTGAAAAAAAAATCGCCGCTAGGTGGCGCAAGGATCGAGATATGCACAAAAATCGTATTTGTGATCCGATTTGGCTCATATTTGGAACTCATAATACATACAAGAATAGAAAGCGACCTATGAAAAAAATCGCCGCTAGGTGGCGCTGGATCGAGATATTCAAAAACATCGTATTTGTGGTTCGATTTGGTCCATATTTGGAACACATAATACATACATGAATAGAAAGCGACCTATGATGTCCGATTTGGCTCATATTTGGAACAAATATTACATACAGTCCGGTAGAGTGACATCAAAATATTTTGGAGTTGGAGGAGGGACTAGCATACGTGGCGCAGAGTCGAGTAAAGTTTTTGGAGGGATTAGGTATTGAGGACTTAGATTGTAACAAATTTTCAGGAAAGAGTCCTTGTAATAGGGAGCCACTAAATGAACTAAATAGAATGAGAAATAATAGGCAATTAAATAAAGACTAAAAACTTGAAAATAAAATAATTAAAAAACAATTTTTTAAGTTAAACGGTTTTATTGAAAACAATACTTACATAAAGTCATATATGTATGTAATACTCCTATATTGCTACAAAAGGCTAGGTACATTCCCAAACATCAGAGTGCCGATATATTGCTGTTTACACGTTTTTGTTTTTATATTCAATAATCGAATGTACCTAAATTTAAATTTTTTTTTGTCACGCTTATGTTGCTACAATCACAAAAATTTTGTAGGCTGTCTTGTTTTGATATCGAATTCAAAACTCATTGCGAGCATTTTCTATTAGCAATATAGGGGTATTACATATGCATAAAGTATTAATAATAATAAAAGCTAGAAAATAATTAGGTAGGTCCTAGGTACTAGTCATCACACTCCTCATCAATCTAGGGCGTAGATCAGACAATTAAATAAAAGCATTGGTCGCGTCAAATTTCTATTGATAGTCATAAGTAAGACCAACTGAACCTTAATCAGGTTATGCTACGCCTCAAATTTTTAGAAATTTCACGCGCCCAACGCTTTTATTTAATTGTCTGATGAACGCCCTAGATTGATGAGGAGTGTGATGACTAGTACCTAGGACCTACCTAATTATTTTCTAGCTTTTAGTATTATTATTACTTTATGTAAGTATTGTTTTCAATAAAACCGTTTAACTTAAAAATTGTTTTTTAATTATTTTATTTTCAAGTTCTTAGTCTTTATTTAATTGCCTATAATTTCTCATTCTATTTAGTTCATTTAGTGGCTCACTATTACAAGGACTCTTTCCTGATATTGTAGAGAAGTAAAATTAAGCTATCGATATATGTACATATACTTATGAGAAAAATGAAATAAATAATAATAATAATAATATTTTTGGGGATTTCTTAGGGCTCGTGGTCTGCTAATCATCGATAATCTGCATACCCCCTGTAGTTTTTTGGTATTGGCACTTTTTTGTGTGGCTGTCCACCAAACAAAGACCCCATAGTAAAGTATGGGTTTGACAATTGCCGTAAATACCCAGTGAGAGAGTTTGGTTGAAAGGCCCCACGTTGCATGCATACAGTGCCGGAGAGACTTCCTTCGCCCTCTCTTTCACAAGGAGTTTCTACTACAACTTGTTATCTAGTATGACTCCTAGATATTTTGTGCTGTATTTTGCTTGTAGGGTTACCCCTCCAAGCTTAGGCTAATCGTGACCCTATATTTCCTAGTTAATAATACAATGTCGGTTTTTTCTCCGTTTGCGGTTAACACAACTCCAGATACCCTGCCATGTGCCTGATTCATCAGAGAGCTGATTTTTGTTAGGCATCTGCCGCTTATGAATCGTCATATGCATATGCTGAAAGTTTGACTGGTCGTCCGTCGAACCGCCATAATCTGTTAATAGCATATAAACTTTAAAATCTCATAGCGCTGGGTCACTTAAAGAGAGGCAAGCTGAACATTAAAATTATTACCTTCAGTGGTTATTAGTTACCATACCCTCCTGCTGTCACAGCACCAAATTTGTCAGAGCTAAACTATATCTAAATTATACCTATTTTTATATGATCAGTCTCAGAACCACTACTATACAACTTTTGAGTCACTCTTTCTACAAAATGTAACACTGTGCTCCACAAACCACGTTGAAGACACAATTAAATAGTAAGAGAAAGAAGACTTGTTGTCAGCAAAAACAATCCGAGTTTACAAAGACGCTGTGCTCATCTCTGCGTTGCGTTGGCGAAGGAGTGATATGGAAAGGACATGGGAACGAGCAACTCAATCAATCAATCGCAAACAGAGCAACTTGTGGCCAAGAAAAAGTGCACCTAGCATAAGAAATAAAAGACATGAAGGATAACAGCAACACGTTCAACATCTGGCAGCGTAACTGTTTTTGGTACATGTGAAATAATCGGCTCTATAAAGTGTTATAAATAAATAAGTAAATGTAAGGCGCGATAACTTCCTAAGCGATTTTAGGCCGAGCTTCTCTTCCAATTTGCGTCGTGCTCCTCTTGATTTTCCCTACAAATTGGCTGGACGGGACCTACATGTTTTATGCCGACTCCGAACGGCATCTGCAAGGCAGATGAGTTTTCACAGAGCTTTTCATGGTACAAATACACTCGGAGCGCTTGCCAAACACTGCCGAGAGGCTACCCCGCTTAGAAAAAATTTCTTCTAATTGAAAAACCTTATTTCTAAAATTTTGATGTTGCTTTGCCCGGGGTGTGAACCCAGGGCATACGGTGTGGTAGGCGGAGCACGCTACCATCACACCACGGTGGTCGCCAATAAAGTGTTAAGTGTGACGAAATTCCGGAACTAATTTACGAGCGCAACTAAAATAAAGATCAAAACAAAAATTAACACATTTCTTTTTTAAATTCTGGGCGGAATTTTCCCATGCCGAACTCATGATAAGGCTAAATAAGAATGCTTCATATCGGTCTGGTGAATGCGGCAATGATAAAACCATGAAATCGCCCTCTATAAGGCACTCGACCATTTTTTTATTATTACACTTGTAATTTAATTATTTAGTGTAAAAAAATCAAACAAATGTGTAATCAAAAAAACATGCTTTCGATAATGTTAACAAACAAAATTAATCGACAACACATTTTTTATTCATCACTCATTAACAACCGATTGCCTGCGCAACACATAGCCGCTGCCACTAAAATTTCCCTTGATATTGAGGCTGAACCACTTGAGAATGACTACAACCCATTATATCGAAAAAGCAAAGAGAGTGTGGTATAATACAGTAGGTCCTCGATAATAAGCAACAGAAAAATTTTAAGAAAATATCAGCGGGTCCAAAATGGATATATTGCTGGTCGGGCATACCAAAGATTCTAGGTGCAATTTTTGAATCAAATAAAGTAAAAGAGGAGCATTTTTTTGTTAAGTTTATCAACATGATTTTCTTTTTCAATAAATTTGTTTAGAAATGGTGATTCAAAATACTCAGGGTCTTTAAACTGTGTTCACGCGCGCCTATTCAATCATTCATTTCTTGTTCTACTTTGAACCAAATGTCGACCTAAGCACATCAAAGACCATACAAATATTTTACCTCTCATTCAAT
>JARSSU010039196.1:0-11342 GCA_029619165.1 Eurosta solidaginis
TGGGCTTAATAACAATTGGAGGGATGCATAAAAAAATGATGGATTACATAAAAAAAAATGTTGCCACATCATCTAAATGATTTTTGGACTAAGAGCTGACAATAAAATTAACACAGAATATTTATTATTTATACTATTTTATTGTAACGTAGAAATAAAATTCTCTTTTAACAGCCACATATTGTTTCAAATAATCTGTTCTAGTTATTTGGTAACATTTTAATACATTTCTGTTTAATTTAATGATGATTATAAATTTTAATTATTCGATATAGAAAGTTCGGATATCAAAGAGTGGCTTTACTTGCTTTTTCCGCTGCAAAATTTTTATAATAATATCAAAATTTAACTGTCTTGCCAAAACGGATTCAACACCAAGCGTGGCAAGTCCTGAAACTCGCTCTTGAGATGAACACGATCTATGAAAGTTTTTGATTCTTGAAAGGACGCTGAAGGAACGTTCTGCACTAGCTACAGTGACAGGTATAGTGCAAAAGATACGTAAAGCAACACAAATTGGGGAAAATCGTATACAGATTTTGAACATATGTAGATGGCATTTAGCAATTCCAATGGTGACAGACCTTTATCAAAAATTTGCTTCGTAAATGTGTTTCAAGTGAATTATTTCGCATACTAAGCTTTGAGAAATGTCCCGACTTGTATTTTTCGACAATTTTCCTGCACTCGCCCGAACCGTAGTTTCATCCATGTCTTCAAATTGCCACAAAAAGGAAAACGTCTCGTTCAAATTTCTCATAGCTGCAAATCGTTCAGTAATGTCAGTGATTACCGAATCGACGATCACCAAGAATGTATTGTTTTTAAAATCAGACTCTGGATCATCCGTAATCATCTCATTTCCATTATCTTCAAAACGTCTTTTGGGTTTTCTCTTTCGAATGTCCGGAAACTTTGACGAGATGTTCAATTGAATAGCAACTGTTTTGCATTCGTTTAAAATTGTTTCCCATTGGTTCCTGATCAATTTCAAATCAGCTAATAAGGCATCAAGATGTCGGACCTCAACATCTATGGTGGCGTCTCTAGCTTGGAGGACCAACTTTTTTTCATTAATGGTAGTCAGTATTTTGAACCAAATTGAGGACAGCAAGATACATTCGAACTTATTGATGTACTTGAGAATGCCGGTAACATCTCCGTATGCTTGCGCAGTCAAATTTGGCTTTTGGCTGAAAGACTATGAAGAGAGCTCGGTAGATTTTTTTGAGGATGTCCCATCGTTGTGGAGTGCTGCTGAAAATAGTAAAACATTTTTGTACAACTCCGAAGAAGTAATTGCAGCCGTACAACATTCTGCAGCATCAACACCACATAAATTGAGACTGTGGGTTGCACAAGGCGAGTAATCAGCATTCGAGTTTTTGTCGAGAATGTGACGTAGTGCTCCGTTGTAAGCTCCTTTCATATTGGCGCCGTTATCGTACCCTTGTGCACGACAATCTTTTAGAGTATGGCAAATTAGATCAGCGATTTTCTGACCAGTTTTTTGGTTATAATTCACGAAAGCCAAAAACCGTTCTTGAAATTGTATAAAATTTGTTGCTTTCGAATTGAAATGGAGTTAGCGCAAAATGAACGTAGTCTGTCAACGTGACTAGCATCAGGCGTAGCATCAACGATAATAGCAAAATACTTGGCTTTCTTGCCTTGATCTAATATAGTTTCCCTCACGTGCTTTGCACAAATTTCTATAAACTCGTTCTGAATGTCTGGGGAAAGATAGTGAAACTTTGTAAACGTTTGTGCTGCTGTTGTGAAATCCCTAACTTTCACCAAATGATCTCTAAGTATCGGATCATAATGGCTTATGAGATCTTAGATTCCCAAAAAATGTCCATTGTTTCGTTCACCAAGATATATACTTTCGCCTTTGAAAGCTAGGCCTCTTTCACCCAAAAATAAAATAGTGTCCAAAGTTCTATATAAAATTTATCGTATAGCTTCTTCCATACCTGGAATTTCGTATATCCGCACGACAAATTTTAGGTCGATTTAAAGTATTGGTGCCTAACAGACGACATGGTAGGCAATAAAAAGCATTGCTAGTCACGCTCCACTTTCCCTCCATTTGGCAAGATTCTGTTTAACAACGAGGTAGGAAATGCCTCGTCATGACAATCCCGTGGAAAAATAACAGGGCATTTTTGATAACCTCGACGAACTATTTCGTTGACTTTTTCGGATCGCAAAAACTCATTATTCACGGTACCGATATCGAAGTCGTTTAAATAATCTGGACTTTGGTACAGAGTTGGTGGTATTGTTGGAAGACTTTTTGAAGATGAACCTTCATCAGTGTCATCACGAAAACTTTACGATTTCGGATTCATGTAAACATACATTTTTGTTTGATGTTTTTATTGTCTCCTCAGGCCCAGGCAAAAAATCATTATCGATATTCGTTGCTTTTGAAATTCGGCTTAAAATTTGCACATGGAACAACTAAATACTGTCCTGAATTTAAAAAAATGTCTTAGTACCTCTAAATCGCGGGCTCCCGATGTATACCACAAGCTAAAGCTGTTAGCTGCGGTGCAGCAGCTGCATGAAGGCTAATGAGGTCATTGAGTCACTTCATGTGTGAGTGTTCAGGTTTGGCAATAACGAGGCCAAAGTATTTTGGCGTCCGTTTACTTGGATCTCCGGAAGATTTATGCAAGGTCGAGTTCAATAATGTTCGCAACTACAGCTAGAGTAAGGTGATTCGGTCTCGGTTTACTTGGATCTCCGGAATATTTATACGAGATCAAGTTCAGTGATATTCGAAACTACATCATCGCTACGCAGTGATTCTCTGAGTAATTAAAGTTTACATCACCGTTATTTTTATTGGTAGCACAACGCTAAAGTAACTGGAATAGCTACTGTCACCTTAATGGTTATTATTATACATATATCTACGGTCAGGATTTTGGTTGCGGCAGCGACTTCGATGACTAATACGGTTATGGTTATGGTTGCAATTACGAACCCGATCACGATTGCGGTTATAGTTACGGGTGCCGTTAATGTCAGGATTCTGGTTATGGTAACAGCTGCAAATTCTACTGATATTTATGGACGCTGATATGAACTGCAAATAATTTAAGCATCGTTACATAAATATTTCTTCGTACTTTTTTATCAACAACTGAGGTTAATGAATGTATATCGCAGTCTTATTCATTATCAAAAATGATTCATTGTTCATATCATATGGGTGGAGCGTATAATTGTTATACAAAATAAAATACTTTTATTTTCGTTTAAAAATCATTACAAAGCAATGTTTTTGATAAACTTTTGAATTCGGGCAAAGTTGCTGGGATTAATGGTTCCAGATGATATCTTAAACACATCCTCCAAAAGCTTTTGCTAGGTTAGCTAGTATATGCGAGATTTTTGCAAGTTTAATATTTTTTGGAAAACAAATTTGCATCCGACTTTTGAAGTAAAAACTGAATTAAGCATGAAAACAAATACCAGCAAGATAGCCTAGTGGTTAAGGCAACTGCAGTTTCACCATGTGATTCACGGTTCGAATCCCGGTGAAACCTTTGATAACATTACAAAATTGCCTGATGATGATTACGTTGGCGGTTCTCGAAATGGTTCCATCGCAATATGCCAGTAAATGTTTCTTTCTTTTCAGTTTCTCTTAGAAAACATAATAATTGAAATTCAATTATTATAAGCTGGTGTTAAGCTCATGAATTCTTAAATATAAGTAAAAACTGAACACACCATTAAACAAACATACGTAAAAACTTGCTTTTCGCCGTTAGATTCCCTATTTTATTTAACGATTTGGCAAAGTTAAAAATGTAACAATCCAATCCGTTGAAATTGGTGAAAACCTTGTAGCATTTACCGCTAGGAATCATCATCTAAATCGTAATGCATTATTATTCCTATTTCTAATCTGATTCTGACTTTGATGCTAAGGTTATTTTTGATTCCGATTCCTCTACATTCTCAAGGTCGTCCTGTTGTGTTTCTTGGTCAGTATTGATAAATATAAGCCAGCAAGCGCCCGCGATTAAGGCGTCTAATTTTTTCCCTTTGTAACGCTACCATATGTTGTTTTGTTACCTAGACAGTTACTATTTCGATCGCCCGAGGCCCCTTCTCTTGCTGAAACATGCATAGACAGCATACATTTTGAAATTTTCTTATTTTTTCCGTAAAACCAACAATTTAAACTGTAACCAGTAAGGAAGTCTAGGTTCGGGTGAAACCGAACATTACATATCCAGCTGTACACTTGAAATGCTGTTGTTGTTTGTTTTGTGTGCTTAATAGTGGTACAAGGCTGCGCAATAATACATATACATATGGTTATATTCTGAACTAATTTTTCTTCGAGTTATGGCTCCCGAAACATAGAAAATTGCTTAGTCATAAAAGGGGCGGTGCCACGCCCATTTTTTAAAATTTCAAGTGTTTCCTATTTATTGTTATAAATACACTTGGGAAATGAAATACCATTGATATAAAGCTCTTTTTTGCAAAGATATATCTTATTTTATTCGTCCTCGACCCTTTTAAAAATCTTTTATATAAAAGTGGGCGTGGTCCTTAACCGATTTCGCCGATTTTTCCTCAAAGCATTCCTTATAGTAAAGGCAACCTCTCTGCCGAATTTTGTTACGATAGGTGTAACGATTTTTGATTTATGATTAATAGTATTTGTAAAATTGATTTTATCACAAGTGGGCGGTGCCACGCCCATTTTAAAAAATGTTTTCAAATTTTTATCAAGACTCACAGTATCAGTCCACACATCAAATTTCAACATTCTAGATGTATTATTTACTAAATAATCAGGTTTTTTGTGTTTTCCAAAATGTTATATATTTCGCTCATTATCAATACCAATCTATTCTGGGTCCAGATAAGCTCGTGTACCAAATTTGGTGGAGATATCTCAATATTTACTCAAGTTATCGTGTTAACGGACAGACGGACGGACGGACATGGCTCAATCTAATTTTTTTTCGATACTGATGATTTTGATATATGGAAGCCTATATTTATCTCGATTCCTTTATACCTGTACAACCAACCGTTATCCAATCAAAGTTATAATACCCTGTGTACAAGCACAGCTGGGTATAAAAAGAGCTCGCACAGTTTTGGCAGATGTTTTACTTGTAGGGAATGGGGTTGGTTTCCCTAAGGAAAGCTTAATAGCATCTACCCACAGAGCTACGGTTGTTCACTGTCGTCAAGATGTTACCAAGTTTTCGATCCTCAAAAGCAATATGGAACTTCAAAAAAAAACTGATCTTATAATTGTCAGCCAACAGAGCCACGAACGTCTTCTGTCGTCATAACAATTAAGGGCCCATTACTGATACTTAGCATAGACTTGACTTGGCTTGAGAACTGTCACTTACAGTTCTGTTAAATGAGCATTGCATGTTACTGATTACTCAAAACTTAACAACACTTAACTTCACTTAGAAGTCTGTTGAATTTTGATTTTCTAAGTGACGTTTACATTTTGAGATGCCATTTGTTTGTTTCCATTTCATTTTGATATTCATTTAAAATAACAAATACAAATTGACATTTATTTAAAAATAAATTTTAACGCTGATTATGATGCCAGATTGTATGCGCCAAGTGGAGTATAATCGTGGCTAAGTTGCCAAGTTTACGCCAAGTCAAGTCAGTAATAGGGGCTTTAGAAGTGCCGTGAAAAATAAAAAAATATGCGTAAGTTAAATTATTAATGCTCTTTATTTGCCAGTGGTTGATCGACTGACTGATGTCCAAAATCTTCTTACAATGCAAAGCTCGAATTTAGCTAAAAAATTGAGTGCATAGTCAAAATATGAAAATATATTACCGTTAAGTTTGCATTCTTGAACGATAGTGTCGAATGTTATTAGGATTATAGCAACTTAATTTTACATACAGTAATGGCTATAATGGCGGCCACCGTGGTGTGATGGTAGCGTGCTCCGCCTACCACACCGTATGCCCTGGGTGCACACCCCGGGCAAATCAACATCAAAATTTTAGAAATAAGGTTTTTGAATTAGAAGAAATTTTTTCTAAGTGGGGTCGCCCCTCGGCAGTGTTTGGCAAGTGCTCCGAGTGCATTTCTGCACGACGCAAATTGGAAGAGAAGCTCGGCCTTAGATCTCTTCGGAGGTTATCGCGCCTTACATTTATTTAATTTAATGGTTATAAAAATGAACTTCACGAGCGTTAAATGTTTGCAATGCACAAATATCAAAAGAACATAACAAAATATAACATTTGCTTAATTATTAATAATTGTATTTAAATAATAGTATGCGCCGTTACATGCTAAATTATAGCAGTGCTGGAAAGTTGCAGTGGAATATTTAGCTACCTAAAATTTAGGCGACCTCGAACCCAGCCTAAGTATTTTTTAGAAAGTAAGCTTTTTAAATTTTTTATGAATTAGACGTAAAGTTTGAGAACGCACGAACTTAAACCTTTTTTCGTGCTTTTGGCATTTTGGTTTGGTAAAGTTAAGTGGGCGTTCATGGGAATTTCTCACACTACCACTGGGGACATTATTGTCCATTGTGAGTGCCGGGTGGCGGCATATTCGTGCAACCAGATTAGATCCTAGTGGTCTTCAGGGAACCACTTGATTCATCGGATGAACTTAAGTAGGAGAGAAAAACCTTGTGACCTCGTAATCACCCCGGTTGGTATACAGCAAGTCCGTTGCATTTATCTCAAATTCCTCGATTTTCTTCAGGAGCTTTCTGCCTACGTTATGTTCATTTCGGAACCTTTCCTTGCCATCTTATTTGCAAATTCATTCCCTTCAATAACGCTGTATCCAAATTTATCACGCTCGATTCTAATGCCATAAAGTGCATCGACAAGGATCGTAACATTAATGTCTGGATCCATACTATCCTGGAGCAGTCAGGCTGCTTCCTCTATGGCAGAGTCAGTCGGTACGATTGACTTACCTGCAGATGTTTTGAGTTTATTCCAGCTCCAGTTCCATTTTCGAACATTCTGTGTAGATTGTAATGCCCACACCACTGTCTGGGCTTTCATCCCATTCCTGCCTTGAAAGATATCTTATGTTCTGCACCTGGAATTTAAAAACCGCGTGATATGGTGGGTGTCGGTTGTGATTCCGTTTAATTGTTCCCTTGTCATGTTATCTAATATCGTCGGGTGTCCGTATGCCGTTGATTTTCACATGTTGGATGCCTTATTCATTGAGCCCCTTTCGCGGTCAGTCCCTGCACGAACACTTGTAGGGGATTAAGTGAAAAATTACGTTTAACCATCCCTTACGTGCGCTGCTGACATTCCCAGGCATGCTACCCTTTGCACCTTCCCAACCCTATGTTGATTGCTATTTTTGTTTAGCTCCTTCCACCAGACAAGAGTACCATACGTTAGTATCGGTCGTCGAATGACTGTCTTATACATGCCATGAATGATATACGGTGACAGTCTCCAGTTCCTCTCGAAAGCCCTTTTGCATTTGTAGTTTGCTGCCAGAGCTTTCTTTCATCTCAACTGAAAGTTCCGTTTCCAGCTTAATTTGGAGCAGAAGATTATTTGGTTTCAGACGAAAGATTTACTGTTGTGGCGTTTAGCCTTGGTAAGTCAAAGAAGGGGATTTTTGTTTTTCTTGTCAACAGGACAAGTTCCATTTTTGCTGGATTTACCCCCAGCCCGTTTTTCTACCCATCGAGAAATGCCTAGACGAAATCGTTTGGAGGCGAATCGTTCGCAATACAGAATGAAGCCCTTAATCTTGTAACGCAGAAGATTTAAGTTAAATCAAATCTTTAATCATTTGTTCAATCATTACAATATTTCAGGTATGGTAGTCTAAAATTCATATGTCATGACAGATGTATCCATGAATTTAAAAATTGCTTATCGAAAAATTACATGACATTTTTGAAGATTTTTATTGCCAAAAGAGAGTGAAATAAAAAATGTATCAAAATAGAATATTCAGATACATATGTTTTTGCTTTAAAGAACATGTGAAAATGTATGTGTTTAATTCGAAAATGTTATTTTTTTATGGGTGAAAAGCTTTATAAAAATTTTTACTGTGTACTGTGTTTTTTCAATATGAAAACATAAAACCGCGGTTCGAATCGAGCTCAAGGCCTAACAATAATTATTTTATCATTATTATTGTTATGATACATTTTTTCTCAATTGAAAAAATTATTAAATTAGAATAGAAGAAAGAAAAAATTTAGACAACTGCCAAAGCTCGTTGTATAAATCCATTTCAGGAACTGCTAAATTCCTTCATCGGCAACGTTTAGGCGCCGCTGCTAATACCATTCAGCCATCACAGCGGTTTTTTTTTGTCGTCATTAATCCTACTTCTATTCTGGTTCTTGCCAATTGATATTCACAACACTGCGACATCTGTTGCAGAATGAATGTGAAAATTGGACTTGTTTGATGGCAATGCAGCCATAGTGTCATATTTTATTGACACTTTTTCCCCGTGCTCTGGGATGTATTAACTCGCGATCTTACAAATCAGTAGGCCGATATAACAACAAAAATTGAAAAAATAAAACTTCAAATAAAACTACAGTGGAGACAAAGCAGGTTAAAATATGAGATTTGATAAATCTTAACACTTAAAGCTTTCCGTGGAGACATGCTCCCGAAACACAGAACATTTAAGTTAAATCTTCAGGCATTTGTTCAATCATCACAATATTTCAGGTATTTTTTGATAGGAAAATGTTTTATGATAGGAGACATTTTTAAATTCATGCATTTCTAATTCATACAAGTGGCGAATGTTTAAGAAAACGTTCAAAACAGTAAGCAGCCTCGATCACCTGTTAAATCGCTGTTCGATTACTTAAATTAATCGCTCAATAGTTTTTTCAAACATTTTTCTAGACGACTGGACATTTTAAAGTGTTTCCTTGACTGATTGCTCATATTTTCTCTGTTAAATATATTTTATAAATGAATAATAATATGTAGTCTGATTTTCTATAGACACATTTAAAAGAAAAGTTGGTTTGAAACACAAATGGGCAATGCAAATTATTTACAGCGAGCAAACAAAAAACCCTTCATCCATTCTCTGGCCCCATGGTTCAACTATATGGTTGGCTCATCTGTACAAAAACGAAATATGTTAGTTCAGATTGTCAAAATCTGCGTGTTGGTGTTATGCAAATGGAATGGAATGAAAATATAAAAGAAAATGTTGCTAATGTGTGGTTTTTTTTTGAGTTTGCCATCTCCTTTTGACAATCCCATCGACCATGCAATGACAAAAATAAAATCAGCTGATGAGATGACCCAACCATATAATTGAGCCATGCTCTGGCCCATTGTGAATTCATACAAGTGAAAAATCTTTCTGTTCCTCCATTGCCATATCTACCTGTCAAATAATTTCTGGGAGAACGGCTGTTGCGAATTGCCAGAGAATGGATAAAAGAGAATATGAGCAGCCAGCTAATCAAACATTTTAAAATATGTAAATAATTCAATGTACCAGTCGTCTACAAAACGGTTTGAAAAACACTACTGAGCAAATGATTTAAGTAGTCGACAGCGATTTCACAGGTGATCCAGGCTGTTTACTATTGGGAACGTTTTTTTCAAACATTCGCCACTTGTATGAATATTCAAATCCCCACTCCCAGGAGAAAAAGGCTTTGCAGAGATTTACAAGGTATAATCGAAACAACTGTCGCCTTGTCCGCCCTGATGTCACGTTGTTTAAATTTTTCCCAAATTATTAAATAAGTTATATGCTATAGTTTATTCAATATGAAAAATTAAAACGTTAAATAAAATCAAATAAAACTACAGCTTGAAACATGAGATTTAATTAATCTTAACAGTTAAAGCTCTAGGTGCAGATATGCTAAAAGTATACTTTAACGAACAAAACCATGCTTGTCAACACAAAAAATAAAAACAATTATTGAAACATAAGTAATCAAAAGATATGACAATTTATAAATAACAACTAAATAATATAATGAAAAAAATTCAACAGAAAAGAATAAAATTATAATCGACTAAATAAACTCACGATGTTCACAACCTGTTCATTCTGAAAAAGAAAAGAAAAAAGAAAATAACTATAATGCAACAAAGAAACTCTGTATTGTTTTTTTTTATTCTATGAGACCATTCCCCTATTCATAAAAAATAAGAAAGGCTCTTAAAAAATGTCATTTAATAAACTATAAAACATTTTAAGGGAACTCAGAATTTCGTGAATTCGATGTTGGAAACGTTGCTATTGTAAATATAAGCTTTGGTTCGTGTATTACTTTTTTCATTTTAATTTTTTCTTTGCAGTTTGTTTGTATTGACAGTGGCTATTTTTATGCTCAGTGTGCTTTGCACAGAGGGTATTATAACTTTAATTGGATAACGGTTGGTTGTACAGGTATAAAGGAATCGAGATAGATATAGACTTCCATATAACAGAATCATCAGTATCGAAAAAAAATTTGATTGAGCCATGTCCGTCCATACGTCCGTCTGTCCGTTAACACGATAACTTGTAAATAAATATTGAGATATCTTCACCAAATTTGGTACACGAGCTTATCTGGACCCAGAATAGATTGGTATTGAAAATGAGCGACATCGGATGATAACCACGCCCACTTTTTATATATATAACATTTAGGAAAATACAAAAAACCTGATTATTTAGTAAATAATACAGCTAGAATGTTGAAATTTGACGTGTGGACTGATATTGAAACTATTGATAAAAATTTGAAAAAAAAATTTTAAATGGGCGTGGTATCGCCCATTTGTGATAAAACCAACTTTACAAATATTATTAATCATAAATCAAAAATCGTTAAACCTATCGTAACACAATTCGGCAGAGAGGTTGCCTATTTACTATAAGAAATGCCTTGAAGAAAAATTAACGAAATCGGTTAAGGACCACGCCCACTTTTATATAAAAGATTTTTAAAAGGGTCGTGGACGAATAAAATAAGCTATATCTTTGCAAAAAAGAGCTTTATATCAATGGTATTTCATTTCCCAAGTGGATTTATAACAATAAATAGGAAAAACTTCAAATTTAAAAAAATGGGCGTGGCACGGCCCCTTTTATAACTAAGCAATTTTCAATTTTTCGGGAGCCATAACTCGAAGAAAAACTTAACATATCGTAATGAAATTGGGTACACATATTTTCCTTATAGCAGGAAATATTTCTAGTAAAAATGGATAAGATTGGTTAAGGACCACGCCCACTTTTATATAAATGACTTTAAAAAGGGTCGTAGGCAAAAATAATAAATCTTAGCGAAAAATAGTTTTGTACCAATCGTATTTTTATT
>JARSSU010039200.1:0-31549 GCA_029619165.1 Eurosta solidaginis
TTTCCGGAATATCGTTATAAAAGTGGATCAGGGTTGACTCTAGAATTTGTTTGTACAATATGGGTATCAAACGAAAGGTGTTAATAAGTGTTTTAAAAGGGAGTGGGCCTTAGTTCTATGGGTGGACGCCTTTCGGACCAGGGGTGACTCTAGAATGCGTTTGTACAATATGGGTATCAAATGAAAGGTGTTAATGAGTATTTTAAAAGGGCGTGGGCCTTAGTTCTATATGTGGACCCCTTTCGAGATATCGCCATAAAGGTGGACCAGAGGTGACTCTAGAATTTGTTTGTGCGATATGGGTATCAAATGAAAGGTGTTAGTGAGTATTTTAAAAGGGTGTGGGCCTTAGTTCTATATGTGGACGCCCTTTTCGAGATATCGCCATAAAGGTGGACCAGAGGGTGACTCTAGAATTTGTTTGTACTATATGGGTATCAAATGAAAGGTGTTAATGAGTATTTTAAAAGGGAGTGGGCCTTAGTTCTCTAGGTGGACGCCTTTCCGGAATATCGTTATAAAAGTGGACCAGGGTTGACTCTAGAATTTGTTTGTACAATATGGGTATCAAACGAAAGGTGTTAATGAGTATTTTAAAAGGGCGTGGGCCTTAGTTCTATATGTGGACGCCCTTTTCGAGATATCGCCATAAAGGTGGACCAGGGGTGACTCTAGAATTTGTTTGTACTCTATGGGTATCAAATGAAAGGTGTTAATGAGTATTTTAAAAGGGAGTGGGCCTTAGTTCTATAGGTGGACGCCTTTTCGGAATATCGTTATAAAAGTGGACCAGGGGTGACTCTAGAATTTGTTTGTACGATATGGGTATCAAATGAAAAGGTGTTAATGAGTATTTTAAGAGGGCGTGGGCCTTAGTTCTATATGTGGACGCCCTTTTCGAGATATCGCCATAAAGGTGGACCAGGGGTGACTCTAGAATTTGTTTGTACTATATGGGTATCAAATGAAAGGTGTTAATGAGTGTTTTAAAAGGGAGTGGGCCTTAGTTCTATAGGTGGACGCCTTTTCGGAATATCGTCATAAAAGGTGGACCAGGGTTGACTCTAGAATTTGTTTGTACAATATGGGTATCAAACGAAAGGTGTTAATGAGTATTTTAAAAGGGCGTGGGCCTTAGTTCTATATGTGGACGCCCTTTTCGAGATATCGCCATAAAGGTGGACCAGGGGTGACTCTAGAATTTGTTTGTACTCTATGGGTATCAAATGAAAGGTGTTAATGAGTATTTTAAAAGGGAGTGGGCCTTAGTTCTATAGGTGGACGCCTTTTCGGAATATCGTTATAAAGTGGACCAGGGGTGACTCTAGAATTTGTTTGTACAATATGGGTATCAAATGAAAGGTGTTAATAAGTGTTTTAAAAGGGAGTTGGGCCTTAGTTTTATGGGTGGACGCCCTTTCGGGATATCGCCATAAACGTGGACCAGGGGTGACTCTAGAATGCGTTTGTACAATATGGGTATGAAATGAAAAGGTGTTAATGAGTATTTTAAAAGGGCGTAGGGCCTTAGTTCTATAGGTGGACGCCTTTTCGAGATATCGCCATAAAGGTGGACCAGGGGTGACTCTAGAATTTGTTTGTACGATATGGGTATCAAATGAAAGGTGTTAGTGAGTATTTTAAAAGGGCGTGGGCCTTAGTTCTATAGGTGGACGCCTTTTCGAGATATCGCCATAAGGTGGACCAGGGGTGACTCTAGAATTTGTTTGTACGATATGGGTATCAAATGAAAGGTGTTAATGAGTATTTTAAAAGGGAGTGGGCCTTAGTTCTATAGGTGGATGCCTTTTCGAGATATCGCCACAAAGGTGGGCCAGGGGTGACTCTAGAATTTGTTTGTACGATATGGGTATCAAATGAAAGGTGTTAATGAGTATTTTAAAAAGGAGTGGGCCTTAGTTCTATATGTGGACGCCTTTTCGAGATATCGCCATAAACGTGGACCAGGGGTGACTCTAGAATGTGTTTGTACGATATGGGTATCAAATTAAAGGTATTACTGAGGGTTTTAAAAGGGAGTGGCCCTTAGTTGTATATGTGAAGGCGTTTTCGAGATATCGACTAAAATGTGGACCAGGGTGATCCAGAACATCATCTGTCGGGTACCGCTAATTTATTTATATAAGTAATACCACGAACAGTATTCCTTCCAAGATTCCAAGGGCTTTTGATTTCACCCTGCAAAACTTTTTCACATTCTTCTTTTTTTGATGTTGCTTTGCCCGTAGGTGTCACACCCATTTTACCAAGTTTTTTTCTAAAGTTATATTTTGCGTCAATAGACCAACACAATTACCATGTTTCATCCCTTTTTTCGTATTTGGTATATAATTATGGCATTTTTTAATTTTTCGTAATTTTCGATATCGAAAAAGTGGGCGTGGTCATAGTCGGATTTCGGCCATTTTTTACACCAATACAAAGTGAGTTCAGATAAGTACGTGAACTGAGTTTAGTAAAGATATATCGATTTTTGCTCAAGTTATCGTGTTAACGGCCGAGCGGAAGGACAGACGGACGACTGTGTATAAAAACTGGGCGTGGCTTCAACGCATTTCGCCCATTTTCACAGAAAACAGTTAACGTCATAAAATCTATGCCCTGCCAAATTTCACAAGGATTGGTAAATTTTTGTTCGACTTATGGCATTAAAAGTATCCTAGACAAATTAAATGAAAAAGGGCGGAGCCACGCCTATTTTGAAATTTTCTTTTATTTTTGTATTTTGTTGCAACATATCATTACTGGAGTTGAATGTTGACATAATTTACTTATATACTGTAAAGATATTAACTTTTCTTTTAAAATTTGAATTAAAAAAAAATTTTTTTAAAAGTGGGCGTGGTCGTTCTCCGATTTTGCTAATTTTTATTGAGCAGACATATAGTAATAAGAGTAACGTTCCTGCCAAATTTCATCATGATATCTTCAACGACTGCCAAATTACAGCTTGCAAAACTTCTAAATTACCTTCTTTTAAAAGTGGGCGGTGCCACACCCATTGTCCAAAATTTTACTAGTTTTCTATTCTGCGTCATAAGTTCAACTTACCTACCAAGTTTCATCGCTTAATCCGTATTTGGTAATGAATTATCGCACTTTTTCGATTTTTCGAAATATTCGATATCGAAAAAGTGGGCGTGGTTATAGTCCGATATCGTTCATTTTAAATAGCGATCTGAGATGAGCGCCCAGGAACCTACATACCAAATTTCATCAAGATACCTCAAAATTTACTCAAGTTATCGTGTTAACGGACAGACGGACGGACGGACGGACATGACTCAATCGAATTTTTTTTCGATACTGATGATTTTGATATATGGAAGTCTATATCTATCTCGATTCCTTTATACCTGTACAACCAACCGTTATCCAATCAAAGTTAATATACTCTGTGAGCTCTGCTCAACTGAGTATAAAAATATCTATCCCACTCATTTCTGTTGAAATATAAGATAAATGGTTACCCTTATTGTAGCAATGCAAATGTCAGGCAAAATGTCAAATAGACATCAAACTAAATTATGTATCAACTCTGTAAAATTGAATCTTTAACAGTCGTTCATTAAATGTCTTACAATTTAGAATCGGTTCTTTTCATTTTGATCTTTGGAAAACCTCTAAATCCGAACAATTTCTACTCTGTGCCATTTTGTAAAGCTCATATTTTATTTTGCTTAACTCCGTAAGCTCTCGGTCATACCATTTATTTACTAATTTAATTTGCACTCGTTTCTCATAGGTAAACGTTTCCATTATATCCCCTAAGATAGTATTAATAGTTTGAACTTTAATTCCTATATCACATTTATTTAGTTCCGATATATTGTAATTCCTAGGGAGACCAATCAGACTTTCCTTTGTATAATTTTCCCAGCATACGCGATTTTCATATATTCTCATTTTGTGTCTCTTGAATCGGCAGTTTGAAACAAATCGTTTCGTGATCTGATATTCTATGTTTTTCTAGATTTTTTTATTTCAATTTTATCATTGTTGCTATAAAGAAGGTCTATTTTTGTTTGTGACACTTCTGTTACGCTTGTATTAAACTTAATTAGTTGGTGCATTTATGCTATCGCGAATGTATGATTTAGCTGGTTTGTGTAAGTACACTGTATATTTACTTACATTTATGTTAAAATCGCCTATCATAATATTATTTTCATTTTCACAAAAATATTCTTCTAGCACCTCGCCCATATGGTTTATAAATTCAGAATCGCTTGTGTTTGGTGAGTGGTATACTACACCAATTTTCCATTTAATCGTATTTTTTAGGGTTTTAATCACAATACACCATAAGTATTATTAATACTGTTTTTAAATGCTACTTAAAATTCGATCGATTTGTGAATTTACTTATATTAGGACACCACCTGTGTGTCGGCTATGCAAATCGCATCTAACCTGATTATATCTAATAATATTTAATTCTGTTTCACTTATATTCTCTGAAGTTTGGATCTCAGCATATAACACAATATTGTGATTTTCTTCTTCAACCATTCTTTGGACTTCGGCTTTGCTTGCTGTAATACTGCTAGTATTGAGGTATATACACTTTAACTCTGCTTATTTTGTACTTTTATATTCGTACCTTCATTATTTCTTAGTTGCTAATAACCCAGCTTTTGTTTTTTATTTGCAAGTTATTGACACAGCATGGACACTCTTTATCAAATGTGCTGTTGTTGTTGTAGCAGTTATCAAATGTGTCGTGATTAATGTCTATTTCTAACTTCAACTTTTATTTGGCCTTTATACAATTTAGCCATTTATTTATGGGGGGTTTCTTCACACGCTTTTCAGCTATGTTTCCCCTGGCACCAATGGCAGGCTTCATCGGTTTTATAATGTGACCTGGCTTCCCGCATTTGAAGCATTTGATAACTCTTTCACTCCGCTTTTGCGATCCTTTCAGCGATTCCAATATTGTGTTCACCAAGTCTGGCCTTTCTAATTCCACACGACGTGCTTTGAAAGCTGTCTTACACAGATGCGATGCTGTTTCCTGAATTAGAGCATGTGATACCGTTTCTGCGAATGTAGGGTTTGCGTTTGCGTATGTCGCTCGTTTCGTTTCGACACCCCGTATTCCATTAATAAAGCTCTGAATTTTAACCCTTTCGGTGTATTCCACGGATGCGTTCGCGTTCCCTAAATGAGCCAGCCTTTCAAAATCCGACTCAAACTCTTGCAATGTCTCCTTCGCTTTTTGGTAGCGGTTTTGCGACTCAATTTGGTATATCTGTTTCCTATGCTCGCTTCCGTAACGTCTCTCGATAGCGGCCATCAATGCTTCATAACTGTTTCGTTCGTACTCTGGAATAATCTGTAAGATTTCGGCAGTTGGTCCTTTCAATGCTACGAAGAATGCAGCAACTTTATCTTCAGCATTGCAGTTGTTAACTGTTGCGGTCTTCTCAAACTGTAGCTTAAAGACGTGGAAAGGAACAGAACCGTCAAAATATGGTGTTTTTTCCTTTGGATTACTCGCTGGAACTGCTGGGCGATTTAGTTGCATCTCCTGTATACGACCTCTCAATGTTTCAATCTCGGCATCGATTTTGTCCTCGATTTGTAAAATTGTTGCATCCTGCTCCTCAAACTTCGAGGTAATGCGTCCTTCTTGCTCTTCCAGTTGTGCAGAGATCTGCGATGTTATTTGTGCTTAAATTTGCGGCGACATTTCGGATATTCGTGTCTCTTGTGCTTCAATCTTGGATGTAATCTGTGTCGACATTTCTGAAATACGCATTCTTGTGCTTCAATCTTCGATGTTATACGGTTCTGCTGCGATTCCAGTTGGTATGAGATATACTTGTCTTCTGATCTTCCTTTTGGGATGCCATATATGTCTTCTGGGATTCCAGTTGAGATGCCACTGTCGATGTTTGAGCAGATGTTGCTGCCTCAATTTTTGTTGTTGTCTCGTCCCCATCAGGATGAAAGACATCATCGTCCGCATGAATTCCTTCCGACTCCATTGCCTCTCGTAGCCGTGCTTGAAGTTCGATCTTATTTCCGGTTATATTCAATCCAGGGTTTTCCAACTCCTTTTTCAGTTGCTGGATCCTTAATTCACTTAACTTTTCCATGTCCAAGTTGTATTCGAAATCTTCAGAATTTATTCAACAATTCCTCTTCTGACACCAATTGTAACGAATTTAGGGAAATTCCGCTTACTTGCAACCTTCTACTAACGTTCGCATCGCTAAACTGCTGAATAAATAACTCCAATATTCACAAACTACTTTGAAAATACTTCACAATAACACTTATACCTCGCAACTGATAGCGTGCTTAAATCAAACTGATAGGTGCTTACTCAGCATTTGCTTCTTTTATACTCTCTGCTTTCTCGTTCGCATACTTCTAGGCGTTTCTTCTGCTAGAATTTACTACTTAGTTACTAGCTATAAACTACAGATGCACGTTTATAGCCTCTCGCATAGCCATATGCGCGTATATATGTGAGTAATACTTCCACCGATGATTGCATACTTTTGTGAGTATCTCATATATATACACGTGTTTGTGCATATCTCTCCGCTGCATGTGTATGTGTAGACATAAAGATTGATTTGTTTATGTAGATACAAGTGACTACTTAGTATCGGCTTAGAGATGATAGTATCCCTTAGTGTTGCTAATATTCGTCACAATACCCTTGTACTTAGGAGTTGAAATGGGACGTACATTTTTGTATAATGGTGTTAATTTTATTTTGTTGAAGTTCCTTGGTCTTCCCCGACAAGGTAATAAATCAAGTATTTTGAACTCTTTATCCACTTCCATAGATTCAGTATAAAACAGTTTATAGGGTTCAATTTTTATAAACCGCATAAAGCATATCCTTAGCCAATTTACAGGTTCGCCACGCGTGTTTCTTAATCTTTTATGAATTGCTTCTTTCAGAGGTTTTGTAGAAAAAAATCTTCATGTTTCAAATAAGAAATTTTAAATAATAAATTTTATTTCAGTAGACTTAAATCGGTTTCAGAATAATTTTTTTGGGTTTTTGTTAGCTAACTAATTTTCAAGTCCCCAAAATCATAGCGATTTTAATGATACTAGACTTAAATTGTTTATAAAAAAATATTATATAGGATTGTGATTATTGTTATCATTAACTCATTTTTTTTAAATGGACTTAAACCACTTTCAAAATAAACGACACATATAGCCAAAGCCGAAAAAACTCATAGAGGAAATGAAATATGGTAGAATAAGAGCGGATCCCACGGAGGAATACCAGAATCAACTCAAAGTTGCTATAAAAAATGCAACAAATGTAATGGATTTCCGTGGGAGAACAGAACCCCACAAACTTTAACAATAATATTGTAAAAAAAATTTTCGAACCTAGTTAAATGTGATCAAAATTCCATTACTAAAAGTAGAAACTCTTAAGACTTTTCAATGGTTAATCAGAGAACTCTGGCTAGATTCAATAAATGTGAGTTTTGAAAAGTTCTTTTTTCTCTAAAACAAATTATATGGAAACAAGTAAGGAAGTCTAAGTTCTAAGTGCTTAATAGTGTTACAAGGCTGCGCAATAATACATGTCATGATGAAATTTGGCAGGAACGTTACTCTTATTACTATATGTCTGCTTAATAAAAATTAGCAAAATCGGAGAACGACCACGCCCACTTTTTAAAAAAATTTTTTTTTAAATTCAAATTTTAAACGAAAAGTTAATATCTTTACAGTATATAAGTAAATTATGTCAACATTCAACTCCAGTAATGATATGTTGCAACAAAATACAAAAATAAAAGAAAATTTCAAAATGGGTGTCTTTTTCATTTAATTTGTCTAGATACTTTTAATGCCATAAGTCGAACAAAAATTTACCAATCCTTTTGAAATTTTGTAGGGGCATAAATTTTATGACGTTAACTGTTTTCTGTGAAAATGGGCGAAATCGGTTGAAGCCACGCCCATTTTAAGCAACATAACAGCGAACTCTGCATTTAATATCAAAAATACAATTGATTTTAAAGAGAGAATTAATAACACATTTATATGCGACGATGAAAAATTGGTTTCTTTCGATGTGGTCTCGCTGTTTCCGAGTATCCCAACACAGTTAGCACTCGAAATAATACAAAGTAAATGGCTGCTGATAAAAAACTACACGAAGATACCAAAACAAACATTTATGGAAATTGTAACATTCTGTATTGAAGAGAGCCGTTATTTCAAGTTCAACGACCAGGTATACACACAACTAAAGGGAATGCCTATGGGATCCCCGTTGTCCCCAGTGATTGCGGACATAATATTGGAAGAACTTTTAACCACCACAATAAAAAAACTAGCACAGCCACCGAGATTTCCAACAAAGTACGTTGATGATCTGTTCGCGATTGTCCCCGAAAAAGAAGTACATAACACACTCAACGCTCTCAACACTTTTCATAAAAACATTAAGTTTACATTAGAAATAGAGGAAGATGGAAAACTACCGTATCTAGACTTCATTGTGATAAAAAGAGGAAATCAGCTAAAGTTATCGTGGTATAAGAAGCAAATATCTTCAGGACGAATCATTAACTTCCACTCAAACACCCGAAGTCAATGATAATGAATACAGCAATGTGCTGTATACAACGGATGCTGCGTATATCGGACGACACGTACCACAACGAGGTAATAAGAGAGCGGAAAATATATTGAAGAGCAATGATTTCCCGAACAACATTATTAAAACATTAATTAAAAATGCAAAATCTAACAAAGGAATACAAAAATCAGAAAAACCTACCATTTTTAGATCCGTAACATATATACCGCGGTTATCAGAACGACTCGCAAAGTCTGATTGCTATGACGGAGAAAAAGTTAAAATTGCACATAAACCTAACAACACATTAAGGTGTTTCTTTAACAAAACAAAAGCAAAGATACCCGAAACCGAAAAAAGTAATGTCATATATAAAATCCCATGCGGCGGCAAAAACAACGAACCATGTAACAGCGTTTACGTAGGAACAACAAAATCAAAATTAAAAACCAGATTGTCGCAACACAAATCAGATTTAAAATATTGCCAACAGTCTAATAATCAAAAAACTGCACTAATGTCTCACTGTGCAGCTAGCGGCCATATACCGAGCTTCGAGAGCGCGAGCATTTTACAACAAGAGCAACACTACTATAAGCGATTTACATTGGAAATGCTACATATCGTAAACACTGCAGAACACATTATACTGAACTATAAAACTGACATTGACCATTCCGCTCACAACTATAAATATTTACTAACAAACAAACGACCAGTACCAAACTCCACGTCACGGCGGAAGGCCGTGTAAAATAATGTATGTGATATTTTTAATCAATTTTATTGTAAAGTTTTTGGTTTTATTTATTAATAAAAAATTTTTTGTACGTTTGTAGTTCCCTGAGGACGGTTACCGTAGTGTAACCGAAATATATCGGAAAGGAAAAAAACCTATGTGTTTTATTTAAAGAGACTTTGAGCCAGCAGAATCGCCAAATATTTGCAAGAAAATAGGTCGCAAAAAATCCAATAGTATATGCAATAACACTAACAGTATTCCTGGCTAGATTCCAAGGGCTGTTGATTTCGCCTTGTAGAACTTTTTCATTTTCTTCTACTTAATATGGTAGGTGTCACACCCATTTTACAAAGTTTTTTCCAAAGTTATATTTTGCGTCAATAAACCAATCCAATTACCATGTTTCATCCCTTTTTTCGTATTTGGTATAGAATTATGGGATTTTTTTCATTTTTCGTAATTTTCGATATCGATAAAGTGGGCGTGGTTATGGTCGGATTTCGGCCATTTTTTATACCAAGATAAAGTGAGTTCAGATAAGTACGTGGACTAAGTTTAGTAAAGATATATCGGTTTTTGCTCAAGTTATTGTGTTAACGGCCGAGCGGAAGGACAGACGGTCGACTATGTATAAAAACTGGGCGTGTCTTTCACCGATTTCGCCCATTTTCACAGAAATCAGTTACCGTCATAGAGTCTATGCCCCTACCAAATTTAAGAAGGATTGGCAAATTTTTGTTCAACTTATGGCATTAAAAGTATTCTAGACAAACTAAATGAAAATGGGCGGAGCCACGCCCATTTTGAAATTTTCTTCTATTTTTGTATTTTGTTGCATCATATCATTACTGGAGTTGAATTTTGACTTAATTTACTTATATACAGTAAAGATATTAAAATTTTTGTCAAAATTTGAATTAAAAAAAATTTTTTTTAAAAGTGGGCGTGTTCTTCATTTAATTTTGCTAATTTTTATTTAGCACATATATAGTAATAGTAGTAACATTCCTGCCAAATTTCATCATGATATCTTCAACGACTGCCAAATTACAGTTTGCAAAACTTTTAAATTACCATCTAGTAAAAGTGGGCGGTGCCACGCCCATTGTTCAAAATATTACTAATTTTCTATTCTGCGTCATAACGTCAACCCATCTACCAAGTTTCATCGCTTTATCCACCTTTGGCAATGAATTATCGCATTTTTTCGGTTTTTCGAAATTTTCGATATCGAAATAGTGGGCGTGGTTATAGTCCGATATCGTTCATTTTAAATAGCGATCTGAGATGAGTGCCCAGGAATCTACATACCAAATTTCATCAAGATACCCCAAAATTTACTCAAGTTATCGTGTTAACGGACAGACGGACGGACGGACGGACATGGCTCAATCAAATTTTTTTTTCGATACTGATGATTTTGATATATGGAAGTCTATATCTATCTCGATTCCTTTATACCTGTACAACCAACCGTTATCCAATCAAAGTTAATATACTCTGTGAGCTCTGCTCAACTGAGTATAAAAATGCCATAATAATATACCAAATACGAAAAAAGGGATGAAACATGGTAATTGGATTGGTCTATTGACGCAAAATATAACTTTAGAAAAAAACTTTGTAAAATGGGTGTGACACCTACCATATTAACTAGAAGAAAATGAAAAAGTTTTGCAGGGCGAAATCAAAAGCCCTTGGAATCTTGGAAGGATAACTGTTCGTGGTATTACATATATAAATAAATTAGCGGTACTCGCAGATGATGTTCTGGGTCACCCTGGTCCACATTTTGGTCGATATCTCTAAAAAGCCTTCACATGTACAACTACCACCACTCCCTTCTTAAACCCTCATTAATACCTTTAATTTGATACCCATATCATACAAACACATTATAGAGTCACCCCTGGTACACCTTTATGGCGATATCTCGAAAACGCGTCCACCTATAGAACTAAGGCCCACTCCCTTTTAAAATACTCATTATCACCTTTCGTTTGATACCCATATCGTACAAACAAATTCTATAGTCACCCCTGGTCCACCTTTATGGCGATATCTCGAAAAGGCGTCCACCTATAGAACTAAGGCCCACGCCCTTTTAAAATACTCATTAACACCTTTCATTTTCGTAGAAACAAATTCTAGAGTCACCCCTGGTCCACCTTTATGGCGATATCTCGAAAATGCGTCCACCTATAGAACTAATACCCACTCCCTTTTAAAATACTGATTAACATTTTTCATTTGAAACCCATATCGTACAAACAAATTCTAGAGTCACCCCTGGTCCACCTTTACGGCGATATCTCGAAAAGGCGTCCACCCATAGAACTAAGGCCCACCCCCTTTTAAAATACTCATTAACACTTTTCATTTGATACCCATATCGTACAAAAAAATTCTAGAGTCGCCCCTGGTCCACCTTTATGGCGATATCTCGAAAAGGGGTCCACCTATAGAACTTAGGCCCACTTCCTTTTAAAATACTCATTAACACTTTCATTGGTATCATGGGTATCATGTCGTATAAACAAATTCTAGAGTCAGTCGTGGTCCACCGTTATGGCGATATCCCTAAATGGTGTCCATCTATAGAACTATGGCCCACTCGCTCTTAAAATACTCTTTAATACCTTCCATTTGATACACATGTCATACAAACACATTCCAGGGTTACCCTAAGTTCATTTTACTACGAGGTGATTTTCCCTTATTTTGTCTCCATAGCTCTCAACTGAGTATGTAATGTACGGTTACACCCGATCTTAGCCTTCCTTACTTGGTTTGAAATAACTTTTTAACAAAAGGTGGAAAAACGAAAATTTTTCCTGGACAAACATGGACAAACGATGGGCAAACGACGGATATACGATTTAGCACAATAAAGCGAAAAAAAATTTTTTGGGGATTTTTCGAAAAAAAAATATTTTTGTTATAACTTTTTAACAAAAGGTGGACCAACGCAAATTTTTCCTGGACAAACGTGGATAAACGATGGACAAACGAATGGCATTTGGTTTTTTTAAATACTCGCAAATGGAGGTGCCAAATTCACACACGTGAAATAACTTTTAAACAAAAGGTGGACAAACGAAAGTTTTTCCTGGATAAACGTGGACAAACGATGGACAAACGAATGGCATTTAGTTTTTTTAAATACTCGCAAATGGAGGTGCCAACTTCACACACGATAATAACTTTTTAACATAAGGTGGACAAACGAAAATTTTTCCTGGACAAACATGGACAAACGGTGTACAAACGAATGAGATATGGTTTTTTTAATTACTCGCCCAAGTAGGTGCCAACTTCACAGGGCTGATCGAATTGCTGTAAGCGAGCAATGACAACAACAATGCATACTTATATTTGTAATGCAATGCTTTATGTGTTATTAGTTTTTAGTTTAGTTTTTAGATTATTTCCATTTTATATTGTTCTTTTCTTTTTTCTACTTCCCCCCTCTTACTCTTTGTTGTCTATTTTGCTTTTGCTGAGTTTGTTTACTTGACCAATAATTGCACTGACAGTGGACAGGTGCGATGCATTTTGGGTCAAATTTGTAAAAGTCAGATTAGATGTGTGTCACTTAAATGTGCGGAGTCTTACGACTCAGAAACTTGATTACTTTTCGTATTTATTTGCCGATCAAAATATTGATTTAATTTGCCTTACGGAAACCTGGTTCAGATCCAACGTTGATGATGATTCTTATTCTATAAATAAATATGTACTGCTGAGGAAAGACGGAAAAGATAACATTCGTGGTGGTGGTGTTGCAATTTACTGCAAAAATATTTTAAATCCAAAAGTGGTTTATCGTTCAGAGCATGCAAACGAGGTTGAATGTATTTTTATTGAAATAGGCGATGCCAGTATAAAGTGTTTTGTGGCATGTGTTTATAACCCCAATAGGTCTAACGATTTAACACACCTTTTTCACAAAATAATAGAGTTTTCTTTAAATTATGACCTCGTCATTATTTGTGGAGATTTTAACGTAGATCTGCTTAACTATGATTCCCGTAGTAAAAGTATTATTAATAGTTTTCAGGCGTGTGACTTAAAAATTGTAAATAAATTTGCAACCCGTTTTGCTGCTAATAGTAAGCCTAGTTTGCTAGATTTAATGTGTGTTAACAATTATATCAATCGTACTTACCAGCTTCCGATGGATGGTATCTCTGACCATGAAATGCTCTTGTGCTATGATTTGAAATTTAATACAGCATAGCCCCGAATCTTTATAACCTACAGAAATTACAAAGGTGTTAATATGGAACTTCTTAATGAAGAAGCCTCTCGTCTTTATTGGAGTGGTTGCTTGTCCATTTCAAATTTGGACGAGAAGGTAAAATATTTAACCAGGTTTGGTACCTTTTTGATATATTTGTTCCGCTAAAATCTTTTAATCTGGTTCACTCCGGACGTTTTAAAACACATAAAAAACGTGAGAGGGCTTCCAGGGAATGGAAGAGATATCGCGATGATAAGCACTGGGAAGATTACCGCCTTCTGAGAAATCAAGCTACCCTTTTCATACGGAATGCTAAAGTAGCATACCTGAATATTAAATTTAATACAAATTTGCCAACGAGAGTGCTCTGGAAAAATCTTCGGTCTTTTGGAGTCTGTAAAAAACATGACACGACCCAAATGTTATGAACTCCTATTTCTTTTGTGGTAATACAAAGAATATTGAAAAAAAAATAATGATATTAATAATAATGACATCGATGACAGAATCGCTGTAACCTGTGTAGACAGAAGACTGGATATAAGTGCCTTTGATTTTTCAGTGGTCACCGAAAGCGATGTGCTGGACGCTATTTTTGCTATAAAGTCGAATGCCGTGGGAATTGACGGTATTAGCATACGATTTATAAAACTTATTCTACCTTACGCCACCGCTTCGCTAACACATATCTTTAATTTCTCAATTATGTCCAGTAGGTTTCCTAGTCAATGGAAAATTGCAAATATTATTCCGGTTCCTAAAACGAAGTCTCCGTGTTCTTACAAAGAACTTAGAGCAATAAGTCTGTTACCTGCCTTATCTAAGGTGTTTGAGAAGCTATTAGCAATGCAAATAACTCACCATATATATAATAATAATTTGCTATCCGAAGTCAAGTCGGGATTTAGAAGGGGGCATAATTGTGCAACATCCATGCTTAAGATTCTTGAAGATATACATCCGGCCTTTGACAATAATGAACTTACCGTGCTCGTGCTTTTGGATTTCTCAAGAGCTTTTGATATGGTTGATTTTGAAAGTACTAATCCACAACCTTGAAACTAGTTTTAACTTCAGCCCATATGCCATAAAGTTAGTTGAAAGCTACCTCTGTAACCGGTTTCAATAAGTAAAATGTGCTGATAAAGTTTCAAATTTAAATTCCATAAAATCTGGTGTTCCACAAGGATCTATCCTAGGTCCAATACTCTTTACGCTTTTTATTAATGACATAGTCGCCCTGTTGTCGCAATGCCTCCATTCATTTTTATGCCGAGGATACTCAAATATACATGTGTCGTCCAATTGGTCTTTCCGAAGACCTATTTTTCAGGCTGAATGAAGACTTAACACGCATAGGAGAGTGGGCTCAATTAAAAAAAACTATCTCTTAATGCAACTAAATCAAAGGCAATGTGGTTACCAATTTAGGATTTAAAATCAACTCCACTCTGACTTGTGTTGATCATATGAACCTTGTCATTTTTAAAATTTATAGTACTCTACGAAGTTTATACAGAACTGCCTATTTGTTGCCGCGAGACACCAAGATGAAGCTGGATATGGTCGTGGTCGGGGTTTCCCATAGATGTAAAAGGCTGTGATGACCCTCGTGATATCGATCGCAACATCCTGTTGATGGGCAGTGGCGGGCGATATGGCGCGTGGACAGTGGCAGTGAAGGAGGACAGCACGTAGTCTCTCCTCAGCCTCCATCCGACGAATTTGGCGACAGAGAAGTAGTCGGTGATTGCGTTTGCACATGAAGCATTTATATTGAGTAGCGTTGTTGGTTCGGACCATTTTGTTTTTGTATGTTGGGCGTTATCTGAAAGAATATAAAGGGCTGAAAAGAGAAAATTTGTTACTAAGAGCTTTCGATATGTAATCGGACTAATTTGATTATTGGCCGGGTAATCACTCCGCGGGCTGTGCTTATTTCTACGACTCGAACGCGATTATCTTTAGAAATGCCCTCGGGTCAGAGGTTTGGTGGTTTCGGGGCTGTATGACAGCGGACTGATCGGTCTCGAATTCAGAAAGTTATCGTAAAGCTCTTATCTCTAGCTTCCCATTGCCCTCCCATATGGGGTGCTCCTGGTGGTATGA
The DNA here is from genome assembly GCA_029619165.1 of Eurosta solidaginis. Classification (NCBI taxonomy): domain Eukaryota; kingdom Metazoa; phylum Arthropoda; class Insecta; order Diptera; family Tephritidae; genus Eurosta; species Eurosta solidaginis. Next base: position 15,694 of record JARSSU010039200.1, read on the forward strand.
AATTCTAGTTGATTTTGTTGTGGGCATAGACTACAGTGGTTTGCCAAGCCAAATGTCGAAAATCTTGCCGTAAACCCTTGGTTGCACCTACAAAATTCGTCCCGTTGTCCGAAAAACACGTTTAGAGGACACCTCGCCTGGATATAAAACGGGAAAATGCTACTAGAGGCATGGAGGTGGAAAGATAACTCGTTGCCTCAAGATGAATTTCTTTCATAGAGAGACAAACGAAGACGCAGACAGCATATTAGGGGCTTAGAATATACCGCGGCAGGTCTGCCTGTCGGAAGTGGCGACTAAAGTACCAAATTGATTCAAGGGGTTGCCAGCGCAATATATAGCTTCTTCAACCCAATTGTCACCCTCACTTACCCATGGAGAATCCTGTTTCTTTTACAGCCGAGGCTCTGGCGACTCCAAGTTCCTTATGGATGCGGGGTGCCCTAGAAGGTTTCATGTGGTCATACTAAACCGTTCCCGAGATGGTCGGGCTAGTACCTAAATGGTGCTTGTTGCCGGAACGTACCGGATCGGCAGCCGGAAAAGGGCCATCAACATCGGTACCACTCCCCAAGGCCTTCGGGGAGTATCCTTATAGCTACAACTACAACAACAAAAAGACGCAGACATATTCTTTCTTTATTAAGCATGCCCTATTTGTATAGTTCTTAATTTCGAACGGACCACAGAAATCTATCGAAAAACTCTACCATCAATTGTTCACGTGACATTTTCCTGTAAATTTGAAAACTTATTTATAAGATTTTTTATAAATGTTTCACCTTGACGATCCAGTATTCTGATCACACATCTCTCAATGTAAGTTGATTTCCCCGCGTAGAGAAATCACTTGGTTGAAGTGTACGCATGATTTCGTCCGAATAAATGAAAGTGTTGATAGTGCGGAGTGAACTTTTTGAGCTCACAGGACTGCCCGATACAAGGTTTTCAATCTCTTCAGGGTAATACCTCTTCTGTGTTAGAAGAATGAGCCGTCTTTTTACCATTTTAATTTCTAGCGATGTGACCTCTAATGTGTTACCGTGGGGGTCAGTTTGTGAATTAGATGTGTCCTGGGGTAGAATTGGAAACCCGTGCGTTGACTCGCAGGGCTCTGGAGAAATGCAGAATCGCTCCAAAATATCAGACACGTCTGAAGGGTTGGTAGTATGAGCGCGGATATTTTTCTGTTCCAGGTCCGTTTCTAATAATGTGTCATATGTATTTTGTGGCCACTTCGAAGGTGGTGACTGCAGCCAACTGGGACCTTGCCACCAGAGCGTGCAGTTTGCCAATTATCGTGGAGAGACTCCTCGGCTGCCCAGATTGGCAGGATTATCGCCAGAGTCCCCATGATTCCTTCCTGTCACACCAACGAACTCATCAACTTTTGAGATCCTATTCGCCACGAAGGTTGCCCAACAGCATGGCGGCTTCTTCAACCAAGAGAGCAAGGTGGTGGTGTCCGTCCACTTGTAGATGACCGGCTGTGTCACGTTAAGCTGAGGGAGAAAAGCGTGGATGAAATCAGGCAGAAGAAACGCTCCGCATAATTTCACCGCGACAAGGACATTATTTTAACTAAACCCACTTTGGTTTTTCCTACTAGTAAGTTTACATAAGGAGCCTTTCCCCTAGCGCACACGCGCACCCCTACATAAAGGGCAAGTACGTATGCCTTTTCCGAGGCATCACAAAACCCGTTGCATTTGACGTACATATGCCTGCTTTAATATCTTGAAGGCTTAGGGGAAACGAGACCTGACATCGTTGGCTAGTTGCAGGAGGGTTATTATGGCTATATATGGGGCACAATTTACCCCAAAGGCCGCAGTGCGGAGGGCATAATCTACCTATAATCTTATATCCTGTGAAATTGGGTGTTATTGGGACGCAAGAGAATCTGTCTATATATTTTCTCTATATCTGTGTCGAAGACATATTTAAAGAAACGTCATTTCAATATAAGAGCAATGAGTTCGGCTTGCAGAACTGATTTGGGGTGGATTAGTACCTGCATGGTGGCGCCACTTATCGGCCTCATATTCCCCAGCGTGATGTACTCGGTGATACTCGTCCTTTATTCTGTTCTTCGGCACATTGTTGATTCATTACGGATGCATTGTTGCGCTGCGCTGCACAGTGGCATTTTTGAATGATTTAGACGCGAAAAATTAATAACTCACTGAAAAATGAAAATACTTCATTCAAACCAAGTGTATATGTGTGTATGCCTTACCCCCCTTCAGTGAGGAGACCCCCTTCAAAAGTTTTGAATTTACTCCAAACAAAAACTATCTTATAGCCTTATCTTGTTCTTTTGTTCACAATTGAACATACCTATACTAAAATTTCTTATATTCTGCAAACCATGAAGCAAACTTTCCAAGAACATTAACTTTGGTGTAATTCACTTGAATCCATCTCATACGGTTTGATAAAAAAATTAGAACTCTACTGCAGCATTAATCATACAATCTCTCGTCTCTATTTACTCCCTCCCTAAAACAGTACACACGTGGTCTAAAACGGCTTTATCCTTTGCTTTTGGCCACGTTCTGCAACCCACACCTCATACAACTCCCTTTTCGTGATAGTCATTATATCAAAAGGGGGACCTACGGACATGAAGAATCATTTGAGTTATATGCAATAATATTGAATTATTGTAGAAATTCAAAGATTATTTTGGTACAGCGTGGTTCAAACTTTTGGGAGGCTTTTATTTTCACGGTTTTATATATTTACAGCACCAAAAATAACACACATTAAAAAACTCATAATTTCGTAAAAAATACTTAGCCAAAAAACTTTTAAACACTTGCAAAATAATACAATTACGTGTAGATTTTAAATAACCAAAACATATTTTAGCTTTTGTTTCACCACAAAGTTTTATTTAATTTTAAACCAGGCGTTATTTCTGAGACTGAGGCTGATTGACTTTGCCGGTGCTCGAAACATGGTCATATCAAGCACGAGGTTCATGCATAAAAAGATACATCAAGCTACATGGCTGTCTCCTGATCGAAATACTAGCAATCAGATCGACCACGTTGTGATAGACGGACGGCATGCCTCCAGTGTTTTAGATGTGCGAACGATCCGAGGACCTAACATCGATTCGGACCATTATCTCGTTGCAGCCAAAATACGCACCCGCCTCAACGCGGCTAAAAACAAGGAACAAAAAACACAAGGAAAGCTAGACGTCGAAAAGCTTCAATCACAACAGACTGCCAATGATTTCGCAACTCGACTCTCACACCTGCTCTCTGAGGGCACAACTCATCCTGAAGGAATACAGGAGCAGCGGGAGCATATCTCCAAAGCACTTCATACTGCCGCCGAGGAAAAAATTGGTTACCGGCGGCCACGAAAAAACAACTGGTATGATGAAGAATGCCGCGTTGCAACCGAAAGAAAAGACGCTGCCTACAGGGCTACGTTAAAAGCGAGCGCGACAAGAGGAGTGTGTGAACGCTATCGTGAGTTGAAAAGGGAAGCGAGACGCCTTTTCAGGAAGAAAAAAGCAGAAGCAGAAAGGCGTGAGTGCGAGGAGCTTGAGCTGCTAGCCACCAGGAATAACGCCCGAAAATTCTACCAAAAAATACGGCGACAGACGGAAGGTTTTAAGACCGGGGCAAACTCCTGTAGGAATGAAAACGGCGACCTTGTAACTGATGTCCAGAGAGTGCTTAGATTATGGAGGGAACACTTCTCTGCTCTCCTAAATGGAGGCAGCAATTCACCGCGCAGAGATGAAGAACCCGATCCCGCAATCGATGATGATGGAATATATGTCCCCCGCCCGATTATGACGAAGTTAGAATAGCAATAACCAAATTGAAAAACAACAAGGCCGTGGGCGCTGATGGATTGCCTGCGGAGCTATTCAAGTTCGGCGGCGAGGAGTTGGTAAGGCGCATGCAGCAGCTTCTTAGCAAAATATGGGCGGACGAAAGCATGCCCGACGGTTGGAATCTAAGTGTTCTTTGCCCAGTCCACAAGAAGGGGGATACTGCAAAATGCACCAACTATCGTGGAATCAGCCTTCTTAATATCGCATATAAGGTCCTTTCAAGTGTATTGTGCGAAAGATTGAAGCCCACCGTGAACCGGCTGATTGGACCTTATCAGTGCGGCTTCAGACCTGGTAAATCTACCATCGACCAGATTTTCACAATGCGCCAAATCTTGGAAAAAACCCGTGAAAAGAGAATCGACACACATCACCTCTTCGTCGACTTTAAAGCCGCCTTCGACAGCACGAAAAGGAGCTGCCTATATGCCGCTATGTCTGAATTTGGTTTCCCCGCAAAACTTATACGGCTGTGCAAAATGACGTTGAGCAACACCATCAGCTCAGTCAGAATTGGGAAGGACCTCTCCGAGCCGTTCGAAACTAAACGAGGTTTCAGACAGGGTGACCCCCTATCGTGCGATTTCTTTAATTTGATGCTGGAGAAAATTATACTAGCTGCAGAACTTAACCGCACTGGAAAAATATACTATAAAAGCGTGCAATTACTGGCATATGCTGATGACATTGATATCATCGGCCTAAACACCCGCGCTGTTAGTTCTGCTTACTCCAAGCTGGAAAAAGAAGCGGTAAAGATGGGTTTGATGGTGAATGAGGACAAAACGAAGTACCTGCTGTCATCGAGCAAAGAGTCAGCGCATATGCGCCTTGGCAACCACGCTACTGTTGGCAGCCATAATTTCGAAATAGTAAAAGACTTCGTTTATTTGGGAACCAGCATCAACATTAGCAACAACATCAGCACTGAAATCCAGCGAAGAATCAATCTTGCCAATAAATGCTACTTTGGACTAGGTAGGCAATTGAAAAGTAAAGTCCTCTCTCGGCGAACGAAAATCATACTCTACAAGTCACTTATCGTACCCGTCCTGCTATATGGGGCAGAAGCATGGACCATGACAACAGCAGATGAAGCGGCTTTGGGTGTGTTCGAGAGAAAAGTTCTTCGAAAGATTTATGGACCTCTACGCGTTGGCGATGGCGAGTACCGAAGAAGATTTAATGATGAGCTGTACGAGCTATACGCAGACATCAACATAGTCCAGCGAATTAAAACGCAGCGGCTGCGCTGGCTAGGCCATGTTATGCGAATGAAAGATGATGCTCCGGCCAAGAAAGTGTTTCTATCGGAACCCGCCTATGGAAGCAGAGGTAGAGGGCGGCCCCCACTCCGTTGGAAGGACCAGGTGGAAAACGATTTAAACTCCCTTGGTGTGACCAATTGGCGCCGGTTGGCGGAGCGAAGGAGCGACTGGCGCGCCTTGTTGGACGGCCATAACCGTTTAGACGGTTAAGCGCCAATTAAGTAAGTAAGTAAGTAAATTGTACTACTAGCGCGTCATCAACAACTCACATTTTGACAGCAGCTTATTCATGAAGAACAATAACTATAAGAAACGATAATTACTGTTATATACTGTGGACATTTTAAAAACAATCTGCATTCAAATTAAATTAAAAAAATTACTTGAAAATGTTTACTTTTTCGCGTCTAAATCAAGCAAAAATACCACTCTGCGCTGCTTCGTGAGTGACTAATATTGGTGTTTTCCGGAAATTCTCGTCGAAGTGGCAGCGCCACTACGTAAAGGTCGTAACTCTTGTTTGGAACCTGTTCCAGTTCTCAGAACCGCGTTAATGGAGAACCTGAAAATTCCGAGACAAGGGAAATGCAAGACTCTGGTATCGTGGTAGAGGAGTGCGGTACTGGGCCAGTCAAGATCCATCTAAACATTGTCTCTAGAGCTAATAAAGAACCCAAAACATTCGTTCCTACACATCCTTTGATGACGCAACTTAGCCCCAATAATAATATTCACTTCCTGAGTTTTGTGGAAGTTGACGTCGGGAAACTGCATCGGAGGGAGTTGCCTAATTTAGGCCTGATCCAACAAAGCTAAGGGAGATATCCTATCAGTTGGAAGAGAATGAAGTAACTCGCTTCCCAAGGCAGTCGGTTCTGTGTACCGGATTTTTCCCGACCACGAACTGTCATTTCAGTGTAACCCCATCTAATTTGTTGCGTCCCTCCCACAAATTGTCATCCTCCCAGCAGCTCCTTGCAGCGGGACTGCTCCATATTCCTTGCTCCGGGAAGGTATCGAAACCAATCCGAGCCCATCTCCTAACCCCGGTCCTGAGAAATGGTTTTGCTGCATCTGCCGAAAAGAATCATTTTAGGACGGTCATACTCTTGTCAGTGTGTCTCGTGCAAGGGATGGTTGCATTGGTACCTCAATGCTTACCCAAGGACGTCCAGTCCCAGGGCCACAACAGCAGTTGCGTCCTAGGCTTTCACAACCCAGGCGTAATCACCCGTCACTTACTCCCAGAGTGACGACGTCTCCCCCGTTTCACTTCAGAATTCTGCAGTTAAACTGTAATGGATTAACTGGGAAGATCACGGAGATAGTCGATTTCATGAAGCGGCACAACATCCCATTGCTGCGATTCAGTAGACTAAACTCACAGCAAAATCTGCTCTGCAGACTTGTTCTGGGTATAATGTCCACAGAAAGACCCCGAAATCGGCCGCAGGGACAGTGTCTTAGAACGTCACGGCTTATCTGTCCGTCAGGCGATGCAAACCTAGAAATCATCAACATCTACATCCCTCCTGCCACCTGCTGCCCCAGTGGATACCTCCCCAATATCCACGCCTTACTCACTGGCAATAATAGCATTATCTTAGGCGATTTCAATGCCCATCACGATCTATGGCATTCAAACTTGCAGGCGGAGATTAGGGGTGAGATGTTGGCGGATCAAATAGAAGAAATGAAGTACTGCACAATAAACGGAGACGCCCTCACACGTACGGTAGGAAGCTGTCACAGTTCGCCAGATATATCAATCGTGAGCGCAGGACTTGTGAACTGTGTCACCTGGCAGCCGATGGTAACGTTGGCATCCGACCACCTGCCTATACTTATTTCGCTCCAGCGCACCGCCGACTTTATCGTCACATAAAAATGTACTTTCATAATTTTTAAAAAAGGAAAGTGGGATGAATACAAATCCTTTACAGACAACCGCTTGCTGCCTCCCTATACCGACTGATGCTCGCCAAGGGTCTTTCCGCAAGGTCATTGAATCCGTCTCGGCTCGCTTCATTCCCGAAATTCGGCCCTACTTCCCGGCGGAGGCCAATTACCATCACCGCCAAAGAGGTTGAGGATGCCTGAAGCATGACCGAAACCATCCAAAGCAGTGGACCCAGACGGAATAGCCATGCCGATGTTTAAAAGCCTCGGGAAAGAGGGTTTCAAATATTTAGCGCATGTCTTCAACCTGTCTCCTTCCACCTTCGTCATTCCCGAAAAATGGCCAAGGTGGTCCCGCTACTAAAGCCTGTGAAACCAGCTAATATAGGAGAGTCATATCGCCCGATATCTCTCCTATCGCCAGTAGCCAAGACGCTTGAAACCATTCTGCTCCCCTACTTCAAAGCAAATTTGCAGCTAGCCTGTCATCAGCATGGCTTCAGAAAACTCCATAGCACCACCACCACGCTAAACGCTATTAGCACCCAGATTAATTACGGTTTAAATCAAAACCCCACCATAGAACAGTACTCGTTGCGCTAGACCTATCAAAAGCTTTTGATACGGTCAACCATGGCACGTTACTACAAGACCTCGAAGGGTCTACCCTTCCCCCATGTCTTAAAAGGTGGACCGCAAATTATTTGGGTGGTCGGCAGGCATCGGTGCAATTTAGAAACGAAACATCAAAACAAAGAAGAATTAAACAAGGGGTGCCACAGGGCGGTGTGTTGTCTTCACTTTTGTTTAAATTCTACATATCAAAGCTACCTTCGCTACCAGAAGGAGTTACTATCGTTACCTACGCCGATGACTGCACAATAATGGCTACAGGCCCAGGCCCACAGATCAGTGAGCTTTGTAACAGAATAAATGGCTACCTCCCTGATCGCTCCAGTTGTTTCGCTCGCGAAACCTGGCATTATCACCGACTAAATCCTTAGCGACCTTATTCATAACATGGACGTCCCAAATGTTGACCATTTTGAACATCCACGTCGATGGCACTACGCCCGACTGTCCCACACCGCAAAATCTTGGGTGTGACGTTTGATCAGGATCTACATTTTGGTGAGCATGTAGCCACAATTGTACCGAAAATCCAGAGCCGTAATAAAATCCTCAAATCTCTTGCTGGCAGTACTTGTGGAAAAGACAAAGGAACGCTCATTACCACTTACAAAGCAATTGGCCAGCCGATTGCATGAACGCTCATTACCACTTACAAAGCAATTGGCCAGCCGATTGCATGCTACGCGTCCCTTATATGGTCGCCAAGCCTAAAAACTACACACTGGAAGACGCTTCAGGCCTGCCAAAATACTGCTCTCAGAATCGCCACGGGCTGTCTTCTTATGTCCCCGAATACCATCTATATAATGACGCGAGAATACTCCCCATCAGGGAGAGAAATGAGATGCTAACCAAACAGTTCCTGTTGAATACCCAGAAACCTGGACATCCCAACAGACATCTGATTGATGAGCCAACACCGCCCAGGGTCTTAAGGAGTCATCTCCGTAAGCATTATGAGGAAATACGGCACCTGAGAACTCAGCCGTATGAAGCAAAAAAACACAAGCAGGTCCTCAATGAACTCCACAAATAGGCGTCGGACCTTTATGCCAGGAATTGCCCGGTGAACCCAGTACTCAAAGAACAGTACCCAAAACTTGCGGAAGAGGAACGCACATTCCCCAGGGAAACGCGAGTCACTCTAGCTCAACTTCGATCTGGATACTGTAACAGGTTAAACTCTTATCTATCCAGAATCAACCCCGACATACAAAATGTATGCCCTGCTTGCAATGTGTCCCCACATGACTCCAACCATCTCTTTAATTGCAATGTGGAACCAACGCCTCTAACACCCCTCACATTGTGTGTCCACCCCTGTTGAAACAGCAAGTTTCCTTGGACTGCCGTTAGAGGATATTGATGACAATTTGTGATCAGTCGCACCTATTGGGTGGGGCGAAGCACTGCTACAACAACAACAACTGGCCTCTATCTTAATCTGTTGAAGGTGAACCGAAAATAAAATGCGCTGCCTTGCGCATATCGGCAGCGGGCGTGGCATCAATGCCACTTAACTTCGTATTTGCGACGCGGGTTGGTAGGTTTATCCGTTCTGGTGACGCTCCGTCATAGTTAAGGAGGGATTTGGCCCCATATGCCACCCCGTGATGATATACATGCACTACTGCGGTGCCTAAAATAATGTTTCTTGCATTTGCTATGAATAACGCGGTAACATTTCCGGAAGGAGACGGGTTGGATGATGGTAGAGTGTTTATAGTTTGGTTAAAAGGAGTGTGTTGCTTGCTTCTTCTCATTTGGATTGCAATGAAGTACCGAATTATGATGCTGATGACAACTCACGCAGTCAAAAGTGCTCGTACAATTCCGCGCAGTGTGTAAATGCGCTAGGCAATTCATAAATAAATTGTATGTTCTTACTACCTACACCGATCATCTATCTTCATGGCTAAAAACTTAGGACACATTTTTAAGGCATGGGGAGCATTGGGGCATAGCTTGCAGCCCGGCTACGCAAATTGGCTGTGATGTGCGGATACCTTCCTTCTTTCGAAAGTCGAAGTTGGGGTCCTGCTTATTGTCCCGCGGGACGGTCAAACCTCTTAAATATTCGATATAGGTTCCAAGGCTGGAACACTACTCGTTAGGTAGTTGACCAGATCTTGGGACCTGGGAATCTCACTTTTATGTGTTATGCCCTGTTCCCACAAAGCTAGGTTAGGTCCGTCAATTTGTTCGATGATATGCGTGACAGAGATCCATTTATTTACAGATCCGTGTAAATTTTTAGTTTCTGTTCTCCGCTCTTCTGTTACTATAGGTAAGTTAAATAATACTTTTAAATGAGAATTAATTATGATTCTATTGTTTTCAAACTTATCTGAAAGGCTTTGCCACGCAATGGCAAACCCGTCGTTTGTTAGTAGGGGTTTCTTCACAGTTTCCTGACCTCCCCACGAGTTTTTGAATTAAGTGATATAGTTTCTCTTAACGCGAATTGTTGATGTAAATGGCCGTGAAGAGTTTCCAAAAAAAATGGCCATGCCGTGAAATCTCATTAGAAAATTTCGGTATCGCACAGCGGAAGTATAACTCCTGAGCGCAACGCCAACTCACGATCCGATCACGGGTACTGGGATTTATGGTAGAGGACAATTGACAAATGAAGGTAAAATTATGAATGGTCTCACCCATCAATGCTACGCATATATGCTGTGTAGCAGTCTTGGTATTTATCTTTGGCCAACCACATGACCGTCGTACCTTCGTCGTCACCGGCCAGGCCTCGCGAGTAGCTGCTGTGAATGTCTTTCACCTTCTCCCAAAGAGCTTTAAGCTCCTCCTTTTTAGCGAGAATACCGTGCGGTCGGCACCTGGACACTCTTTGAACCTATTTTCAAACTCCACGAGTGCTTCACATGCAAAATCATTCGCATGTGCCATATTAAACTGAGAGAAAAAAAGACTAAAGCATATTAGCTAAAGAAAGTAGTAGTTAAAACGTAAGAGCTCAATCCAATGAATATTCCAACCCACACCTAGTCAGCCACAGGGCGACTTGGCAGACAAGTGTATCTGTCACTATCAGGACCCCAGGGGATTGGGGGGCTTATAATGTACCCGCGGCAGGTATGTCTGTCGTAAGAGGCGTCTAAAGTACCAAAGTTATTCAAGGGGTTGCCAGCGCTATAGCTACTTCAACCCAATTGTCACCCTCACATACCCGTGGCGAATCCTGTTTCTTTGCCAGCGCTATAGCTACTTCAACCCAATTGTCACCCTCACATACCCGTGGCGAATCCTGTTTCTTTTACAGCCGAGGCCCTGGCTACCCCAACTTCCTCATGGATCTAGGGGGTGGGAGGGCGTTATGGCCTGGAGGGTTTCCTGTGGTCATTCCAAATCGTTCCTGAGATGGTCGGGCTAGTACCTTAATGGTGCGTTGATTATCGTAACGAAATGATATCGTTTCGTTCGTTAAGCATGCCTGCCTGCACTGCCTTGCTACTCAGGGACTTTCACTCACTTTTACTGCCCTTTTACTCAGGGACGTGTGTGGGACGCTTTTGTGTGGGTTGTATTTTTACTGCCCTTCTAGGGGGGCGGCCAGCCCCCTAATCCAGGGTGTTGTGCGGACCGTGTCTATGGACGATTTGCAGCCAGGGGGATATATTCGGCTGTATATTTCTTTGTTTGTATGCATATTTTGTATCACTTGGATACTTCATTTACCAGATATTGTATGGTCAGATTTTCAAAATAATGGCATTTTGACACCTACCAATGTCACGCGTTCTAATGAAATTAGCCTTATAGATAATATCTTAATCTGTAATCTGATTCAAATCAATAATTTATTTAATACTCTCTCGAGGTTACTTGATCTTATATTCGTGGACGAGAATTTAATATATCAACTCTCTGAGTGTACTTTTCCTGTATGTCTATATGATAGACATCACATACCGATAGTTATTCATCTACATAACTTTGATGCTATCCCTACGTCATCTGCTTTAGATAATTCCTCATTCAATTTTCGATATACTGATTTCGGCGAGCTGAACAATGTATTATTTGAACTTCACTGGGAAAACATATTCCTCTCTAATAACGTCAGTGTCTGTTATGATATTTTCCTATCGAATTTGACTGATAAATTTCAAAGTACAGTGCCTCGTTTTGGGCCCAGGCTTCATAAATTACCATGTTATAATAAAACTCTTAAGAGGTTAAAAAATAAGCGTAACAAACTCAATAACTTATTTAAGGCAAATACAGATAATATCCTTCTCAGAGAACAGTTCATTACCAGTGTGCGTCAATTTAATGTCCTCGACAAATTTCTTTATAATCGCTATATGGGTAGGCTCGAAAATGAGCTTAAAGAAAATCCTAAAGCCTTTTGGAACTTTATCCGCTCCAAACGTGGTTCGACGAATATCCCGATCTGCATGAGCTTTAAAGGAGTAAGCTCCCAGTCTCTACCTGAAACAGACGAGCTGCTTGCTGATTTTTTAAATCAAACTTTGATGATGCTACTGTAGATCTTAATGACTCTTTTTCGCACTCCGGGCTCTGTGATCGTTTAAATTTTGGCTCCCTCACGATCTCCGGGGATGACGTCAGCAATGCTATATCCTCCCTGAAACCCTCGTTAAAATACGATAGTGATGGCCTCTGTGTCTTTGTCCTGAAGTTCTGTAGTTTATCTTTGTGCGTCCCTCTTCGGAACATATTCAATTTAACCCTGTCTTCCGGAACTTTTATCGATAGGTGGAAAAAAAGGTCCATATGTCCAATCTTTAAAGCTGGCAATAAAAATGATGTCTCTAACTATAGGCCTATCGCCAAACTCACAGCTTGCTCGAAGCTTTTTGAAAAAATTATAAAAGAGAAACTAACTTTTATCATCAAAATCGTTATTGAGCCATGCCAACATGGGTTTGTGGCTGGCCGCTCGACTGTTACGAACCTAGCGTCGTTTTCTGATTTCTGCATCACTGCATTTCAGGATGGCTGCCTGGTGGATGCTGTATACACTGATTTCTCAAAGGCTTTTGATAAAGTTTCACATAAAATCTTAAACTGGAATGTGTTGGATTTCATTCCGTCCTCTTATCATGGTTAAAATCTTATTTGTCGAATAGGTCTTTGTGCGTCGAAATTGAAGACTGTAAGTCCCAACCCTTCTTGGCAATATCCGGGGTACCTCAGGGTAGTATTCTTGGTCCTCTTTTATTTGTGCTCTTTATTAATGACATTGGTTCCTGCTTTAATTCGTCTGCTTTCCTTTTATATGCAGACGATCTTAAGATTTTTCGTAGAATTAATGGACCGTCTGATGCAGTGCTCTTACAAAATGACTTAATAATCTTGTTGTTTGGTGTAATGCCAATACACTCTACCTAAATGTCAAACAATGTTTTCAAATGTCTTTATCTAAGTCGTCTACCTTGCATACCACGCACTATGATATTTCAGGCGTTCAACTGACTTCTGTCAAAGAATTTATTGATCTAGGTGCTGTCTTCGACACCCCTTTCTCTTTCGTTAGTCATATCTGTTATGTCCCGCCGAAGGCTTACAGAAACCTTGCCTTCCTTCGCAGATATGCAAAAGACTTTAAGGATCCCTATACCAGGAAAGCACTTTTTACCTCTTTAGTCCGCTCAAAACTAGAACACGCCTCAGTTGTCTGGAATCCTATCTATAATGGCCAATCCGCCAGAATAGAAAAGGTTCAAAGAAAACTCATTAGATTTTGTTTATATTCTATTAACTTTGAGGATTCAACCCCATCCTATTACTCGCGCTGCAAGCTTATCAATCTCCAATCTCTTGAAACCCGGAGAGCTGTGCATCTACTAATGCTTGTTTATGATCTCATCGCTGGCTCTTTGGACTGTTCAGCACTACTAGCAAAAGTTAATGTACCTAATAGATGTCTTCGTACTTTCTTGCCCTTTTACTTGCGTATCGGTAGAGCTAATTATTGCATGTTCGACCCGATTTTTCGCGCACTTACCGAATTTAATAGACTCTCAGGGAGCTCCTTTTTGATTTATCTTTGTCGAGAAGTACGTTCAAGTCTTTTCTGGAATTGTGCCTGTAATTTATTTTTATATATTCATTTAACTCACTATATTTTTTATTTTCACGTTAATTACGTTTATAAGTTGTTTATATAGTTTTAATGTCTTTTAATTCATTTGTATCTAGTCTGTAAGATTCTTTTTGATAACAGACTTAATAAACTAAACTAAACTACAGGACGAAGGACGCAAAGGGCGGTTGGTCATAGGCGCGGATGCAAATGCGCACCACACCCCCTCTATTTCGTTACATCCTGCAAACCAATTTACAAATAGCCTACACGGAAAGTGTCCCTACATACATTGGCCCAACATCCAGTAATGTTCTTGATATTACATAGAGCTCTGAACGTGATATATGAAGGTATCATTGGTTGGTTCTTGCTAGACCATCTTTCTCCGACTATGCATAAATCAGCTACAGTATCCTCCTATAGAGGATGAGAAGGGAGAACCTTTATAAACCCTAGGTCAACGAACTGGACGGAGTTCCAGAAGTATGTAGAAACAAAACTGGACAACCCAAGAAGGTTGCCAACGTGGAAGAACCAAAGATTTCCTAACAAGGACGCTTATGACTGCGTATAACAGAGCTTGATCTCCAAGAAGATTCAGATGTAAAGCAGAGCCCCAATGGTGGAGCAATGAGCTGAGTGTTCTACGAAGACAGGTAAGGAGGAGAATCTCATGGAAAAATTTCTGTGCGGACATAAAGTGATCCACGGTTGAAAAAAATCTTAGCAAGGGTAGCCAAGGGACTAATTAAAAAAAGGGAAATGGTATCAAAAAGTTTCATTAATATAAAAGCGGTATTCATGTAAAAATTTCCATGCATCATGAAATGCCAAAATTTTGTGCCTACTGCTATTTTCATGATCAAGAATAATGCAACATTTTTCTTGAATGCTTTTGATCTGCGTACAGCGCTTAATAATACCAAAATGTAAGCACATTATTTGTCTCATGGAATACAAAATGTGTTCATAGAAATCTGTGTAAGTCAAGTAATTAGAAAGATAGAAGGCGAGAGAAAGTCCGTCAAGTATTACACAGTAATAGGGGATGCGACCCCTGATTCGGAGCATATTGAGCAGACTGTTTTTATACTCAGTTGAGCAGAGCTCACAGAGTATATTAAGTTTGATTGGATAAACGGTTGGTTGTACATATATAAAGGAATCGAGATAGATATAGACTTCCATATATCAAAATAATCAGGATCGAAAAAAAATTTGATTGAGCCATGTCCGTCCGTCCGTCCGTCCGTCCGTTAACACGATAACTTGAGTAAATTTTGAGGTATCTTGATGAAATTTGGTATGTAGGTTCCCGAGCACTCATCTCAGATCGCTATTTAAAATGAACGATATCGGACTATAACCACGCCCACTTTTTCGATATCGAAAATTTCGAAAAACCGAAAAAGTGCGATAACTCATTACAAAAGACAGATAAAGCGACGAAACTTGGTAGATGGGTTGAACTTATG
This sequence comes from Eurosta solidaginis, assembly GCA_029619165.1. Classification (NCBI taxonomy): domain Eukaryota; kingdom Metazoa; phylum Arthropoda; class Insecta; order Diptera; family Tephritidae; genus Eurosta; species Eurosta solidaginis. The sequence goes on from JARSSU010039200.1 coordinate 30,907, forward strand.
ACGCAGAATAGAAAAATTAGTAAGATTTTGGACAATGGGCGTGGCACCGCCCACTTTTACAAGAAGGTATTTAAAAGTTTTGCAAGCTGTAATTTGGCAGTCGTTGAAGATATCATGATGAAATTTGGCAGGAACGTTACTACTATTACTCTATATGTGCTAAGTAAAAATTAGCAAAATTGGATGAAGAACACGCCCACTTTTAAAAAAAAATTTTTTAAATTTCAAATTTTAACAAAAAATTTAATATCTTTACTGTATATAAGTAAATTAAGTCAAAATTCAACTCCAGTAATGATATGATGCAACAAAATACAAAAATAAAAGAAAATTTCAAAATGGGCGTGGCTCCGCCCATTTTCATTTAGTTTGTCTAGAATACTTTTATTGCCATAAGTCGAACAAAAATTTACCAATCCTTCTCAAATTTGGTAGGAGCATAGATTCTATGACGGTAACTGTTCTCTGTGAAAATGGGCGAAATCGGTGGAAGCCACGCCCAGTTTTTATACACAGTCCACCGTCTGTCCTTCCGCTCGGCGCATTAACACAATAACTTGAGCAAAATCCGATATATCTTTACTAAACTTAGCCCACGTACTTACCTGAGCTCACTTTTTCTTGGTATAAAAAATGGGCGAAA